>PVLA01005345.1:0-98432 GCA_004027455.1 Hydrochoerus hydrochaeris
GTGGCTCAGAATTGCCTTTGCTATTCTAGGTCTTTTCTGGTTCCAGATGAATTTTAGGAATGATTTCTCTAGGTCTGTGAGGTATACTAGTGGTATTTTGTTGGGGATTGCATTAAATCTGAGTGACAAATTTGGAAGAATGACTATTTTCACAATATTTGTTCTTCCTATCCATGAACAGGGAATGTCTTTCCATTTTTTTGAGATCCTCTTCAGTTTCTTTTTTCAGGGTATTATAATTTCCCTAGAATAAGTCTTTTACTTCTTTTGTTAGATTGATTCCTAAGTATTTCATTTTTTTGGATGCTATTGTGAAGGGTGTGGCTTCTGTTATTTCTCACTCAGTGAGTTGTTTGTGTATAGGAATGCTATTGATTTTTGAGTGTTGACTTTGTATCCAGCTACATTTTTGAATTTATTTATTATACCTAGGAGTCTTTCAATGGAGTTTTGGGGGTGTTCTTTGTAGAGTATCATGTCATCTGCAAATAATGATAATTTAACTTCTTTTCCTATGCTTACTCCTTTTATTTCTCTCTCTTGTCTAATTGCTCCTAAATTTATATACACATCTGAATTTTTAAATTTGTGTTCTAGTAGTGGATGTATTTATATGTCAGTATTTTTCTAAAAAAAACTTTTAAGTGAGCTTATAGAAGAACTGGAAATATAATATTGAAGTAGTTCCCATATTCTTATTGCTCAGATTTCCCTGCTAGTAGCATCTTAAATGTGTTCTTACTGTATTTATTGAAACAAAGAAATTAACCCATTGATATGATACAGTTAAATACATAGCATTTAATTATTTCAGTACTGGGAATAGACCCCAGGGCCTTTGGACTGAGCTATATCCACACATTGCTTTTTAAAAATATATTTAATTTTGAGACAGGGTCTAACCAAATCATTAAATTGCTCAGGGTGGATTCAAACCTGTGATCTTCCTAACTAAGCCTCCCAAGTGCTAAGATTAGGAACATGAACCATCCTAACATCTTGTTTTAAATTATAAAGGCGTTGTACACTATTTTAGTTTGTGAATAGTTTACTGTATAGTCCTTCTTATTTTCTCCTATTTTTGCTAGTTTTTCAAATGTCTAGCTACAGAAAATGAATCAAAAATAATTTTAAGTATGTTTATTAGGACTATAAAATTTATAAATTGAAGACTATATGACATCTTTGTGATGCTGAATTTCATATGTAAATGTCTTCCATTTGTTTTATCGCTATATATTTTCTTTTAATTGTAAATAGGACTTTTTCATTTCATCTTCTGCTTTCACTTTTCTCATATAAAGGAAACATGTATGTATATTTTTACTATGATATACAAGTAAGTTATAATAATAGTTTGTTCTTTTGGGTATTCCAAGTATGTATCATCTGCCAGTAATATTTTTTTTCTAATGCTTGCCTTCTAATTTCATTTGTTAATTGTGTTAATTAAAATTGGAAGTCATAAAACCTTGTAAAACTGGGTCTTCCCTGTCTTACGGCCATGTAAAGTGTGCTGCTGGTATGAGAACTGTTATTTAGTATGTTGGCGAAGTTGAGAGTTGGTGGTGGTTGTTTGGTACTGAGGATTGAATCTAGGGCCTTGTAAAAACCAAACATGTGCTCTATCACTGAGCTGTACCCCTAGCCCAGTTGATTTTTATTTTCTTTTTAATAGGAATGGTTATTGAATTCGTAAAACAACTTTTCAACATCATTGGCTTGATCATACAATTTTTTCTGTGTAGATCTATTTTTTATGTCCAAATGATACAATCAATTTTCTACTGGTAACTTTTTCATTCTATATCTTATTAGATTTCCTCTGTGCTGGGGTCAGTTTTGATAACATTGTATTTTCGCATAAATTACCTATTTCATTCAGATGTTCATACTTGTTTACAGAGATAAACTGAATGGTTTCTCATGAATTATCTGGCTTCCTTTTTCTGTTGGTATTTTCTTCTTCATATGTGGTGCTGAGGATTGAACCTGGACCCCAAGCATGCTAGGCAAGTACTCCCATCCTATCCACACTTAATTCTATTTCAGTGTCTTTTTCCTTTCAGATGTTTTCTGCCTCTTTGCCTTATTTCCTTGTTTTTCAGTAAACATTTGGATAAAAGTCTAGATAACTGTCCTTTTGTTTTCTTTTCCCCTGTCCCTTATTTAGGGGGACCTTGTTGCATGCTCTCAGTGAAGAGAGGTTTTCCCATTCCATTAGACATGGCAGCTGTAATGTGGTTGCACAGGGTAGGTGGATTGGTTGGTGGTTGGTTGGCTGGTTGGCTGGTTGGTTGGTTGGTTGGTTGGTTTTACAGTGCTAAGGATCAAACTTAGGGCCTTGCGCCTGCTGGGCAATACTCTACCAATGAGGTACATCTCCAGCTCCCAATTGTTGAGTGACTTGCAGTTGAGATATATTTGGTATGAAATTCTTATGATCCCATAAAAAGACAGTCCAAAGTAAATGTGTGATTTCATGAATTTTGTTAAAGCAATTTTCGTTTAGGAAGAAATGGCTATAATATACTAAAAGGATTATAAAATAGGTATTCTTTCCTGAAATATCTTATTTTTTTCCATAAAATTAGATAAAACAACTTGCGTTCTAGAGCAGAAAGGATTTTAATGATTTGGATTCTGGAAAAGGACAGAGATAATTAAAGGTTTAATTGTCTATATGAAGGGCAGTAGTTTCTGCTCAGCTTGCCTATCTGGTTCTTCTTAGCATTGTGTAAAGTTATGGTCTCTAGCTCAACACACCTGTGTGTGCCTCCCCTCTCTGCATTCTGCTTTTTCTCTTGTTTTCTTTCATTATTTTAGTATAAAGCTACCTGTAATTTTATTTGAGATAAATAATTTAAAGGTTTACAATTAGAATTCTGTCAGATCACCATCTGTGTCATTTGGTTTTTTTAATGTGCTGTATATTTCCAGGCTTGCTTATTAATGCGTGATGTAGAACAGAAAAGTGATCACTCTTTGAATTTCTCCTTCACTGTTGAGATATCTCTTCTGTCCTTTTCAACAAGCTGAGTTATTACTTCTTTACTTCTTGTCCTCTAATATGGAGAAAGTGGTTTTAACTGTAGATTAACATTGTCTTACTAAGGAAGTTATATTACATGTATATTTTCATAGTATAACTTAGCTACTTAACACTTTTATTTTTCATCCTACCTTTTGTTACTTAGTCCTAAAAATATTCCTATAAATTATATATAAGCAGTTAGTAAATATCCATTTACAAATTATGAAATGAATTAAAATGAATCAAAGTTGAAATTTGAAATTAAGACCCATGTCTCTTCATACAAGTCTTGTGCTCATTATTTTTAACCATAAAAGCTTTTGTAGATAATCTATACTATCCCCAGGATGTCCTTTCCTTTTCAGCTGTCATTGGATAATACCAGTTTTGTCAGTGACGCTGGTCATTATAGAGCCGACTAGCTCCAACTGTCTTGATTTGTTTTTATGGCACTTCTGCTGCAGAATTTCAATATAGTCATGATTAGCCAGCCCTGCTGTATAACCTGCCTGCCTTGTTCTGATTCTTGGGTTTATTTTACAGAAACATTTTTATGTCAAGATCTTTAAATATTGTTTAAGCTCAAACTATGAATTTCTTTTTTAGCTATTAAATACTTAAGATGGGCAGAATTTTATTTATTCCAAAATGAGTTTGACATTAAACTAAAAAGAAAAATGGAGTCTCTTGAGTCTTAATGAATCCTATTATAACTTCTAATATTCTATAATTCTTCACACCAAGGACTTCTTACCTTCTCTGTCTTCCTTGACTCCCCTTTCATGATCCTTTAATTAACTGCCAGACTTTGCTTCATTTCTCCTTCAAAGTCTTTACTTCCAACATCACCGGTTTTCTTTGAGGGTCCCAAAACCATATATGTCATAGATTGTCCTCTTCATTCTTTTGAATAAATGTAACCAAACTTTCTACTAGATTATATGAGTTCTTAACCTCTTTCTGTCAAAAAGATTTGAAGTCTCAATCTAGTGGTGCTCCTCTTCATGACCATTTTGTAAGACTGCATTTACTGGAGTCTTAGAAATTCAGAATTAGTTTACTGTGGATGAAGTTTTAAGACTAGCTTTTTATTAAGTGAAAGTGATCAAGTGGAATATATAGTCTCATTCATCCATTCCTGCTCAAAAAAATCTCTCGACAAAATCCAAAATAATTGACATTACTAATACAAATAAATTTCAATGACTGCATTCCCCAAGTTTTGCCTGTAAAACTGGTTAAAATATCTTTAAAATCTTGAAAAGATTCTTGCTTGATAGATATCTTACCCATTTGTAAAAAGGCAAATGTATTCCAACTCTACTCAAATTCTGTTATTTTAATCTTACTTGTCTTCAAATAAGTGCTGCCCTCCATTTTTTATCTTCTTAGCAAGATGTTGCTGCTTGAGCTGTATTGTTTTAAAACCAAATCAGCAGAATAACACAATTCTTCTAATTATGTATCTCAAGAGTTTTGTTTCGTTTATGTCTTAAAAAAAAAAAAAAAAACAAGCAGCCAGTATTATTTTTTAGCAGTGAATTTCAAAATCCTTTTTAACCTTATAGGTCCAAGGGTAGCCAAGGATGGCTGCAGCTTCATATGATCAGTTGTTAAAGCAAGTTGAGGCACTGAAGATGGAGAACTCAAATCTTCGACAAGAGCTAGAAGATAATTCCAATCATCTTACAAAACTGGAAACTGAGGCATCTAATATGAAGGTATCAAGACTATGATTTTTAATTGTAGTTTATCCATTTTTATTCAGTATTCCCTATTGTAGATAGGACACTTAACTCAAAAATATATTTTAAGGTAAGCAATAACACGTAAACTCTTTCTTGCAAAAGTTAATATTTATATTTTTAAATAAGGCATATTGAATTTTTTCAGTGAATCAAAGAAGATAAATGTTCGATCACAGTGACTAGTAAATTCTTTTTAAACTTAAAGAGGTAAGGTTTATCGTCACTATTAAGACAAGGTTATCCATGTAGTTCATAGAAAGTTGCCTTTCAATTATTTTAGAATAATGCAAATATTAAATATAGCTATCTTCCTACAATCGTGACTCAGATCTTGTCAACTCTGAAGTGCTGCAGTGCTAATCAAAAAATCAGAATGCCCTAGTGGGAAGAGTCCTGAACTGAAAGCTGAAAGTCAGAACCTGACTTTGCCACAAACTAAGCTACATAACCAACCTATCATTACTTTTGAGGACAAGTTGTCCTGTTTAAAAGATATAGGCATCATACAAGCCTGGATGATTGACGTGCGCTTTCAAGCCCTAAAATTGGTTTGTCACATAGCACTGAAAAGCTGTGATAACCTCCAAGAAAAGATATATTGAATCCATAGTGGAGAAAACATACTGTTTTCAAAATAATGAAGGTTAAAACTTTACCTGGTTTAATTTTCCCATTTACGTAGGCAGGTTCTCCTCTCACTGAATTTAATAAATGTAAAATTTGGAGATGATAAAAAATATTAGCTCTTTCCCTTTTAAAAAGTAGTCCTCCTTTATGTAATTTCTGCTGCTTGGCTATCTGAATATCTGAATTCCTGGCTGTCTTCTTCCTGTCTGCTCAATATTCTTATTCGTTATTCATTTCTTAAGTCTATTCTCTTTCTGTGCATTTCAAAATCTCTTTTATTCTCCAGGCTTTTTGTATCACTGAAGAAACTATTCTTGCTCCTCTTTTACCATTTATATTCAGTGCCATAATGGTTCAACTTTTGCTCTTACATACTATTCTATCTTTCTGTTTATTTTTTTCTACACTAATTATCTATTTGTTTGGTAAAACTCCCCAGCAATAACAGCTCTCCAGAATATCTACTTCATTCTTTTAGAAATAGAGTATAAATAAAATATATTTTCCTTAACACAAAGTGTGTATCAGTAACCTTAAAAACATCTGAGTCAGTTACCTAATATGCTAAAAAAGAACCATTTTGTGTCTTATCACTGGTCAGCGCAGTACATCTTGAATCATTATACTTGGCACATGTTCTTAAAAGTTTAAAGAACAAAATTAAAATATTTTTTTATCCACTTTGGTGTCACACATTTTGCAGAGAACTATCAGGCCTATCTGAAGAGAAATAGCCATTTTATACAGCAGAACTCTGAGCTCTCTTTTTTAAGTTTTTGTTTTCTTAAGTAAATTCAGAATTATATTTTTGGTCCAGAGTTTCCCAGTACAACCAAAATGTCATTTTTTTTCTACCCTTGGATTCATTTCCATGACAAAGTACAGTATCTCTCAGAGTGACATCTTACTATTAAATTTGTACAGTGAAATATGAGGTCAACCATTTATCTATGTGGTGTACACATCAGGAATATTGGCACCTCAGATATGTCTTAATTCAACTATGAATTGATTTGTTACCACATGCTTCAGTAGACACTTTGCAAATCCATCCATATATTTTATTAGGATTTGGAAAATGATAATCATGACAATTACAGTATTAAAATGAAATTATTTATGTATACTTTCCTGAGTGGGTTTATGCTGTTAAAAGAACAAGTACTATGACCTGTTTATTTTCTTAAACTATTGATTTGTAGAAAAGGGACTTTTGGAAACATTGGTACTACCTGCTTTGGATTAAAGTTAATGTAATGCAGTAATTATTACCCCCAAAAGTACTTAGTAGTCTTTGGATTATATTATATGGAATCATGTTCCCTAATCACTAGCCTAATTAACACAAAGGCAAAGTATGCTTCTTCCATCCAGATTAAACTACAGAAGTCTAAAATGTATGCAGTAGTGCTATCTAGTGGCAGAAGATGATAGTGCGTTGCAATTGATTACACAGCATTGATACAAACTGTAAAAAATATTTGGTTCCTATGTGGCATCCAGAGGAATATGTGCATAAGAGTTGGAGAAATATGATTATTGAGTCAGCATTTAAAGATATTGAGAAAATATTTTTTGATACAATGGTATTGTGATTGTTTTTTAAAAATCCCTATTTAAATATATACTGTATGAAACATTTACAAAGTAGATTACTGGATGTCTGGAATTTGTTTTCAAAATAAATCTGGGTTGGAGAATTGGAATTGGAAGAAGTCGATATGCATATAGATGAAACAAGAGTGTCCATGAATTGATAATTATTGAAATGGTTTGTAAAGATATGGGAGGGTTGTCACAATATTGTCCAATCTATGTATGTGCTTGAAATAGACTGTGACAAAATTATAACAAAAGGGAACAGACTACGTGGAATTTAGATGACCTACAATCAGGTAAATGCAAAATTATAGCTAAAGTTAAAAAGTTGCATACTTTTTTTTTTTTCAAGTTAAGATCTTGCTATATAGGCACCACTGGCCTTGATCTTCTTGGTGCACCCTTCCTCTCACCTCAGTCTCCCAAGTAGCTGGGAGTACATGAACATACTACCATACCCTATGTACTGTATTTCTAAATTCAGGACTGGAAGCCAGTTTAATAGGCTTTAAAATGCCAAGCATAGCAACAAAGTAATATGGTCATAGCAATATATGAAATGTTAAAGCTGAAAGATGTTAAAACTGAAAGATGCCATAGTATAGAAAGAGAAATTACCTCATAGTATAGGAAGAGAAATACTCTCTAGAGAAATTATTGATGAGTCACTTATATCTTCGTTGTGTTTTTACAAAATGAAGCATTTATAAATCCTTCTATAAACTAAAAAGCCGAAGACCTATAAAGTATCTTTGAAAATGTAAGAAAAAAAGAGAAATAAAAATTAAGATTGGCATATTTTATAATTTATTTTGAAGATTTAGTTATCAAACATTGTTTCATCTATTAATGGGGAAAAAAACCTATGCTTTTGATATACTGAACAAAACAGAGGTCATGTAGCAGCTCCCATAAAGTGACACAGTTGCTCATTGATAAATGATACTGATAAGACCCACACCTTTTTTTGTGTGGGGGAGGAGATTCTTTTTGAGACAGTGTCTCTATATCCAGTTCAAGCTGGCCTTGAATTCTCTTTGTAACCCAAACTGGTCTCAAACTTGGAGCAGTCCTCCTGCCTCAGCCTCCCAAGTGCTGTGATTACAGGCATGCACCACCATGCCTTGTTTAACAGCATATTTTTAATGAATAGTTCACTGCTTCTAAAATCTTAAAATGTTCTAAGAAACAATCAGTCATTAACTAATATTTTTAGATTAAGCTTCTAAGATTTATACATACAAATGAATATTTCCTCCTCCAGAATTACATGTATATTTTAAAAGCTACCACCTTTCAAATCATTTTTTGCAAAAAATTTTACCTGGAATTGCTTCATAGCTGTGTTGCATTCTCTGTTAAAAAATAAATAAGTCTGAAATTTAGGGGTTTTGAGGGGAGGTTATTGTAAATTATATAGCCCCAGAGGGTCAATCTTACTCTACTAAAAAACACTGGATAAAATACAAAAACCATACTTGTAAAGACATTGGAAAACTGTGGCAGCCTCAAAGATTATATTGACTATACTTCTAAAGAGAAACAATCCTTTCTGGATGAGCTAAGATTATTGGTGGTTTTCTTCTTTGAGGATATTGATTGTCCATGTAGACTGAGACTCATCATTGACACTAGCAGATGGACTGCACTGGAGGAAAGAAACTATTGGAGGTCTTAATAGACATGAGCACAGATGTGAAAAATTGGCCTTTGGAAGTATTCTAAATGCATGGCTGATTTTTGCTGTGGCGTATTGGCCAAATCTTAGCGTAACGCAGGAGGCCAGAGATAGACATAGAAAGGTAGAATGTTAAGAGGCCAAGTCTTGCTGGAGGAAGAGACACATTGCATTCACACAGCAGGTCTCCTCAAGACATTTGCCAGGTTTTGAACTTTGTGGAATACAAGATCAAAGACTTAAACTCCTAATGTCAAAGAGACAGCACTTTTAAAGCTAAAAAGATAATAGACTGAGCTGGAAATAGACTGAGCTGGAAAAGCAAAAGGAGATAGCCCATATTCTTAAAATGCTTAGGAGACTCACCTACTGTGTCAAACATGGCTGGTTTTCCATTCAAGACAAAATTCAGATTTCAGAGTATAAAGGGTAAGAGGTTAAGATCTGAAGAGACACAGATCTGCTGTGTGTTTTTTTTTTTTTAATCTAAATACAGAAGGGTACACTCAAAGAGCTGGAAAAGCCAAATCAGTTACAAATTTAACTGAAACTGCAACTAGTTTCCAGTTGATTTTCAGTTCTGGGATGGATGGAGATTAGACCCCCAACAGTGGAGAGAACAAATTCTCTTAGGAGAAATACAGTCATCTGAAGTCCTTTTTTTTTTTTTTTCCACATACATACATGGAATATATTCAAAAGTTGTAAGAAATGCAAAGAAATAGGGAAATGAACAAAAAGAAAAAAAATAATAGATGCAAACCCAGAGGTGATCCAAATGTTGAAATTAGTGATTAAGGATTTTTAACTTAATGTTTGATTTAATGTTATGCAATAAGAAAAATGGTTAAAAAGATGGAAATTTTTGACAGAGAATTGGCATCTATAAGAATTAAGGCTGGGTGTGATGGCTCATACCTATAATCCCAGCACTCGGGAAACTGAGGCAGGAGGATCATTGCAGGTTCGAGACCAGCCTAGGCTACAAAGTAAGCTCAAGGCCAGCCTGAACTGCATAGAGAGACCCTGTCTCCAAAAGACCAAAGGAAAAAAAAAAAAAAGAATTAAGTAGGTACTCTAGAACTGAAAATACATTTGATAGTAACTTTAGATGGGCCTGTCAACATGTTGGACACAGAACTAACAAACAGAAGTCAGGTGTGGTGTTGATCACCTGTAATCCCAGCACTTGGGAGGCTGAAGCAGGAGGATCGGATTGTTGCAAATTTGAGACCAACCTGGGCTACAAAGAGAGTTCAAGTCCAGGCTGAACTGCATAGCAAGACCCTGTCTCAAAAAGACCAAAAAAAAAATTAATAAACAAAATTATTAGTGAATTTTAAAAGGGGCTAATAAAAAGTATATAAACTGAAGCACAGAGGGAAAAAGTCAAAACAAAATATGTGAGAGGAGGCAAAATATGCAGTTGAAGTATTAGAGGAGAAAGTATAGAACAAAAGCAGTATCTAAAGAAACAGTTGCTGAAAATTAATGTAAAATGATGTCACTAAGACAGTGTGGTAATTATACTAAAATAATACACTAACAGAGACAGAGTTCAGAAAAATACCTACCTATATGATAACCTAGTATATGACCAAGACATCACTGCAAAACAGTAGAAAAAGGTGGTCTTTTCAATAAATGATAGAAAGTTGGCTGTCTCTGGTGAAAAAGAGCCCAGAGCTCCATCTCATACATAAAAATCAATTCAATATGGATTTTAGACCTATGTGTGAAAAACAACAGTAGCCTTTTGCAGAGAACTTAAGGAATGGTATCATCTTCCTGAAGCATGAAAAGGTTTCTTAAACAAAATATCCAAACACTAACCATAAAAAGGGAAAAACAATTAGTTGGACTTTATTAAACGATTGTCCATCAATAGACTCCATTATTCTTCTAGAAGAAAACATAAGCGATCAGAGAGAGGTGAGGAAAAGGAAACAACAAGATGGTGTGTTATGTACGTGTGCCAACTCCCCCATGATGAATGTAATCATACACGTACTAATAAAAATAAATAAAAATAAACTTCAACTAGTGGTTTATGAAAGCCAAACATTCCTAACACCACATGCTATGACCTTGAAAAATAGAAAGTATTTGAGTCTCAAGAGAAGTGAAGGAACACAGCAGCAGTCACACAGTTAACAAGTGATTGAACTAAGCTTTGAATCCAAGTCTTATGTACATCCTGTGCCCTGACATCCTTAATAATGTCCCAAAGCATAAGAATCCCTCCAAGAAAAGAAGTTTGATGTTTCGTTTGTGAGTACTCTTGAGGAGGGATGTGTCACAGTGGCATCTGAGACCAGGTTGTCAACAGTCCCAAAGGCAACCATCCCCCCTTTAAAGTCTTAACAAGAATCCAACACTCTGAAACCCTTAGGGAATAGACATTTAGAATATTTTTTGATGAACTACTCTGAAAAGGATGGGGGTGTGACTCAGTAGTAGAGTACATGCCTAGCATTCTTGAGGCTGTCCAGAGTTTGATCACCAGCACTGCTTGAATGAGTGAGTGAATGAATGAATGAATGAATGTTTTTGTAGTCTTGAGATAGGCAAGATTTCTTAGAACATACAACAGACTAAATATAAAGTCTACTTTATTTCATTTTTTAATTAAAATTAAAAACCTGTACTTTCCTAAAGACTTCATTAAGAAAATGAAAAGGCAAACTCTAGACTAGAAGAAGATATCTGCTACACTTATATTTCACAAAAGCACTCAGTCCAGAATATATAAAGAACCCCTATAAACAGTGTAAAAAGAAATCCACTTTAAAAAATGTGGGCCACACTTTAAAGACAGTTCAAAAAGGAAGATAAATGGCCAATAAGCACATAAAAGGGGATTCAGCATCATTTGTCATCAGGGAAATTCAGAGCCATGTCATTCTTACTCAAGATAACTAAAATTTTAAAAAAACTGATCACACAAAATGTAGAATATTTGGATGCTGAGAACTTTCTGGTAGGAGGGGCACTGGAATGCTGGTTGGATTATAAAAGAGCCCTGTGACTCAGCATTTGAGCTCCTAGAGAAATACTCAAGAAGTGAGTGCATTTGTCCACTAAAAGATATATGCAGTAGGGGAAAACCATATGACATGGCAATGGCTGGAAGAAGTAGCCACAAGCCAAGAATGCATAGTCATCAGAAGCTGGAAGAGGTAAGGAACAGATTGTCCTCTGGGACCTCCAGAGGGAATACAACTGTGCTGATACCCCGATACTAGACTTCTGTCCTCAGAAGTAAAAGAGAATAAATTTCTGTTGTCTTAAGCCATGCATACACATAGTGTTCTTAATAACATATTTTAAAAGAGCCGCCATCTGATAATCACCAAAATTTTCCCATAAATAAAGTTGCATTTGTATAGCAAGCTGCTGCACAGTATTAAAAAGTGGTGAACTGAAAAAAAAAGTGATGAACTGAGAGCTGCAGATATAGTTTGGTGTTAAAGCACTTGCCTAAAATGCAGTGCTGGTTTTGATTCCCCTACTCAAAAAATAATGATGATGAAAAGACACATTCAATAACATGGATAATTAATTATTGCAGATCATGATGTTAAGCAAAAAAAAAAATCTGAGGCAAAAAAAACTATACAATTCCTTTTATATTACATTCAAGGGCATGGAAAACTCTTGAAATGTTATTCTGAAGTTATAATAGTGTTTTTGTTTTTTGTTTTTCTGGGAAATGAAGAGTGATTAGTAAGATGAGGAAACCCTTTGGAGTGCTAGAACTGTTCTATACCTTCACCTGAGTAGTGATCATGCAATGTGTAAATGCACCAGGTACTTAAGGTTAGTATACTTTAGCTATGTATATTGTACTCAATAAAACAAAAAAAAATTATTTAGGGTTAAATTTTATAATGGAATAGCTATAAATTACAGCAAACTAATGAATAATATGAATTATATTGGGTGATGTCACTTTAAGGTAAAATAACTGGATATGACTATAAGTCTAGCTTTCACTGAGGTACATAACTCAGAGTGTTTACAAAAATAATTTTAATAGAGTGGGAAAAAGATGGCGGATTGATAGACAACAGGATATAGAGCCTCCCCTCAGAGAGACAATGCATGCCATAATAAAACGCCCTGGAGAGGTCCGGACAGAGGGAGATGGATCCTCTCGACCTAGGAAGAAACTAAAGGCAAAAGAGCTGGTCAAACACGCAGTCCCAGGGTACAATGCAGAAGCTGAGATTAGCGGCCACAGTGCTCTTCAGCTGCCTGAGCTTGCAGCAGCGACCTGCTGCGAATGGCTGGAGCAGCCTGAACATGCTGGAGCACCCAAAATCATGCTGCTGCAACTAACCAGTTGCACTGAAGACTGGGGTTAGTGAGCCCAACAGAGAACGGGGCCAGCAAGGGAACTCCATTAAATCACAGTGAGTGCAGGGAATAAGCCCACAGGAAGGGCGTGACCAAATGGATGACATACTGGAATCGAACAGGAGGAGCCTGAACAAAGAATGACAGTGACTTCAGTTGGTTGCTCCCTTCTCAGAGCAGATTGGTAGGATCTGCTTGGCCTGAGTCACGCTGTCCCACCCAATAAGCCATGCCAAACCAAATCCCAATGTGTAGCACACTAACCCAATGAAGGCCCCCAAAGGTTGACTGGCCCGCTGGGGAGGGGCCAGCATACACAGCCCCTGCTTACACTTCAGTGACAAGAGCAAACAGGAGAGGGCAGAAATCCCTTGCCAGCATGCTTCAGAAGAACCATAACCAACAAGGAAAGGGGCTGGGACCTCCACTATACACCTGTATGGAAGAAACCAAAAACATGACAATAGAGAGAAACAAGAAAAAGCCCCCAGCCCAAAACCCTGAGAACATTGATCCAGGAGAGGGAAATACAAAAGAGACTGAGGGCAGCAAACATACAACACAGACACAGCATCAGTGGACATAAAAAGATATCTTCGGGACCTCATAGACAAGCTCAAAACTGAAATATTAAATCAGGTAAAGCAAGATATAAGATTGATAAAAGAAATGCTAAGCATCTCGCAAGAAGACAGATGGAAGAAGGGAGGAACACAAAAAAGGAGAGAAATGTTCAATAAAGAATATAAAGAAAACTTAGAATACATGAAGCAGATTCAAAGAGATTACCAGGAAATTTGAAACTCCTTTGAAAGCTGGCAAAACGCCTTAAAAGAAACTAAGGATAGACTATCAAAACTTGAAGACTATCAAGTCTAAGGATAGACTATCAAAACTTTGCAATGTGTGATCAAGAAAGGAAAGATCTCTTAAAAATAACAAGGAAACAGGCAGTAACAATGCAAAGGCTAGAAGATGACAAGAGAATCTATAATTTAAGAATAAGAAATGTGAGTGAAGATGCAGGAATAAAAACAGGCGAATTACAAAGGCTATTCACAGAGATAATTAAGGAAAACTTCCCAAGCATAGGAAAAGAAAATGATATTCAGATATATGAGGCATACAGAACTCCAGCCACCTACAGCCAAAACAGAGCTACACCCAGACATACAATAATCAAGGTACCAAAATTTCAATATAAAAACAATATTAAAAGCCATCAGAGAAAAGAAACAGATCACCCATAAAGGAAACCCATCAAGATCGCAGCTGACTTCTCGACACAGACCATCAGATCAAGAAGAGCTTGGAGTAAAATATTCCAAGCCCTGAAAGAAAATAACCTCCAGCCCAGATTGATGTACCCTGCAAAACTGTCACTAGAAATTAATGGAGAAACAAGATGCTTCCATGACAGAGGAACCAGGGGAATTTGTGACCACCAGTCCAACACTACAGAGAATACTGAAGGACATTCTAGAGAGAGAGAGAAAAAAATACCAGGATTTTAGGAACAGTGGCAGAAAGGCCTCAGTGAGCAGGGCAGGCAGTAGAATGAAGGAGAAAAGTAGACAAACAATGGCAGAAAAATAGCATAGCAGAAATGAGGTAGAGAAGGTTGTCTATAATCTCTAACATAGATGGCCTTGATACACTAAAAAAAAAAAAAAAACCGGCAGAGTAGATCAGGAGGTAGAGTCCATCAAGATGCTCTGTATAGGAACTATAATCAACCTCAGGATTTATGGACCGAAAATCAAATATGAGAAAACAGTGCTCTATGTGACAGGGAGCCAGAGAGAAATAGGGGCAACTCGACCACCACCTGCAGATAGGATGGGAAGACAGGATACTTATGTGCAGTAGAGAACTACTCAACTATAACAAAGGAAAACCTTGAGGCTTTTGTAGGAAAAGGAATACAACTTGAGATCAAGTCCAGGAATGAGAAAGTTCGGAACCATTTAGGTAAATAGCAGTCCCCCCACCACCATCTAAAAACTGAGGGAGTTGTTGGGGCCCAAAACGCACAGCACCCTGTGGGAGTGAAAGGGGAGGAATAGTCTTAAAAAAAGAAGGCAGAGGATATTGTTAATAGTGTACCAGGATTTAAAACCCACATTACTCACACCACTCTGCTTAGATGGATTATATTCTGTTCCTATTTGTCTACTTGTACTAGATTTAAGGGCACAGACAGTTATCCCAAAAATAGCAGGATATAGGATGGTAATCATCCTTAATTTCCTATTAACTTAATCTGAAGCTCTGTATAACTTATACTGTTTTACCATGACTGATCTTAATTGAATCTGGTTTGTTAGATCGCTGTTTTATATTTACAGATTTTATTCAAAGCTGTTATGATTGATAGTATCAAGTCTGAGAGTATAGGCAACTACACTAAAGATGACGAGATTCACTAGCATTCCCACTCTGGTTTGATTATTACCCACCTTTGAAATTTTACATTGTCTACAATGTTTTGTTTCTACTAATATTGTTATGTACTGCTCTATTCAATTATACTGCTATATTCAAATATGCCTGATGATATAGACAATTCTATTGAAGATGACTAGAGACAACACAGTAACCATTGTAGATCACCTGGTACTGTTTTATATGGTTTTATATGACTTTTTGGTTTCAGGTTTTTATGGGAATTTGTTTTGTTTTATCTTGCTATATTTTGTTTTCTCCTCTAATACAGAAAGGATAGAAATACATATAAAGCCTCATGCATGCATAAAAAAATAATAATAATTTTAAAAATACCTCATTGAAGTAAGTAAGGTGGCTGCTTTGAAAATCTTTTTTTTCCATAAACTTTAAATTTCAGTCACTTCTCAGCCTTTTGGCTAAGATCAAGTGTAAATTTCAATAATTTCATTTGCTTTTATACGTACAGCTGTTGATAATTTCTAATAATATGTGTGTGGAAACTTTTAAAATAACTATTACAAATTATACATGTTCACTTTTTTTTTTTTTTTTTTTTGGTGCCGAGGATTGAACTCATGACCTTGCATTTGCCAAGCAGGCACTTAAGCTGCTGAGCTAAACCCCTGGCCCTATGTTCACTATTTCTGAAATTTAAAAATATGGAAAATATAGAAATACCTAAATCATCTATTTTTAATTTTTTATAGGATTTTGTTTCCGGGCTAGAGTTTAAAGATCTTTGTACATGCTAGACAAGCACTCCACCACCTTTTTTTTTTTTTTTTTTTTTTTTCACTTATAGTGGTAGCACAAGAGTTAGAGGTGAGCTTTTTCTGTTTTGTACAAATATATATTTGATAGGATGTATTTTGCAATATGCTTTTCTCCTACATGATTCACTGTCGTCATCTTGCCATTAAAAGTTTTATAGTTCTTTAGTATTCCATGATATATTATTGTTTAATATCCAATCCTAAATGAGCTTTTTTCATTTTAACATTATTTTATCTTTTATTGTTTCTTTTTAAAATGTTTAAAAACCATGTTTTTAAGCCATTAGACCATTCATGTGCTTTGGATTTTTAAAAATTGGGCATATGTCCTTGTATGTCCTTAGATAGAGTGAGAATTTTTATTGTAATGTTTAAACATACCTTTTCTAGCAATTATTTTTATAGTGTACATCTAAAAATGAAAAACAGTAAGTAAAAAAAGAAATTGCTTGATATCTCAACCTCCACAGAGTTAACAGTTGACATCTTGACAGTTCTATTTTCAGCATTATTGTTACCTGAGAACTTGTTCAAAATGGAAGAGTCTCAGCCTGCACCTCAGATTATTGAATCATCAGTCTATGCTTAAATAAGATTTTCAGGTGACTGCTCTGTGATTAAGCTTGAGAACAACCACTGGTAGGCTGTGAAATAAAAAGAACTGTGCTTTAAAGGGGTTATTTTGACAGCTCCGTGCAAAGTTGGACCATTTAGGAAATGACTTGAGTAATTTAGATAGGCTTAATACCAATGAAGATAATGAATGTAAGAATATGTTGTAAGAGGAGATAATAAAGCCATCAATAATTTGATAACCGAAGATATAAAAGAGAGGAACACAAAGGATTTGACCTGAAACAGAAGGCTAATGCCCATTTCATAGAACACAAAGCAAAGAACAAGTTTTAATGGCACAGTTACCAATTCTGGATAATTTTTACAGGTGTGAGACACACAGCATCCAGATCTGTCAGTAGGAAATGTGACTCAAATTTGCAAGTGAGATTAGGATTAAAGACATAATTGGAAATATTCTACATAAAAATAGTTGGCCAAATTGTGAGATTGAGAGATAAGATTAAAGAGTTACTGAGGAGCTATAAGCAGTATTATTGAGTAGAAGAATTGGGATCCTGAAGAATGACAAGTCACCCACAGTGATAACTTTCAGCCTTCATGAAAGATAAAGTGACTTGAAGCTTACCGTACATATTTGGGGATGCTCCATATCCATCAAAGGGAGGAGTTATCCCTGTGCAGATTTGTTTTCTGTCTTGCCGAAGTGATAGTCTTTTGAATATGATACTTTAAACATAAGTAACAATCATTTTCATGTTCTCACATCTATCTACCCAAGCCTTTCAGATTATAACATGGTTTATTAAAATTTACTAGGGCCAGGCATGGTGGTACACACCTGTAATCCCAGAATTTGGGAGGCTGAGACAGGAGGATCAAGACCAGCCTGGGCTACAGACAACTCAAAGCCAGCCTGAACTGCATAAGGAGACACTGTCTCAAAAAAAGGCTAAACTAATTAATTAATTGATTAAAGTAAATAAAATTTACTAGGCTATTTATTATTGGTCACAGGTACCATAGATGTTCTGCATTTGATGTTTAAAATGACACTGTCAAATTAGTGAATTTTATCTTTTCTTTTCCACTTACTTTTTGACAAATTTCCTTTTCATTGTGTTGTTGGATTGTTTTTCACAAAGAGGAACACTACCCATAGTTATAAAGTTACATACAGTGTTTTGCATTTGGAAAAACCTAATTGGCCAAACAGGACTGACTATATTGGGAGCTATAATGGAATGCTTTAGTGTATGGAAAGTGTAGATACAATATAAATTATTATTAAGGAAATGCAATAAAATCCAAAGTTCACAAAGTATAAGGACAGAAAAATTGGGAAAAAATGAAAATTTTTAACATTCATGGAGAACATTTATCAAAAAAAGATGTAAGTGATTTTAAAAATGGGATTGGCCAGGCATGGTGGCACATGCCTGTAATCCCAGTACTTGTGAGGCTGAGGCACGAGGATCATTGTAAGTTCAGGACCAGCCCTGGGCTACAGAGTGAGCTCAAGGCCTGCATAGTGAGACCCTGTCTCAAAAAAGATGAAATACAATAATAATAATAATAATGAATGGCATTGAAAGTCAGGAATCACAATGCATTGTGAGCATTTGAATGTGTACTAAATGTAAATCAATATTCAGTAATATACTTAAATGTGGTTTATAAGTGCCTTAATATTAAAGTGTCAAACAGAAGATTATAATAATGTTTTTATGGTCATATTGAGAAAAGTTTAAAAGACTTGGATTACAAACGTATAACTATTTTGGGGACTGGACCAGGTCTCTGGGTCTCAGTTGCGTCATCTGAAAAATAGTTACAGTTCACCTTGTTTAAAAGTTAAGAGCTAATTAAAGTTTTTAAAGTGTGCCATATAGTATCCTACATGGAGATTTCCCATAATCATCATTATCACGTGTTATCACTATAGTATATAGTACTCACAATGAGGAATAGATAATGTACATAACTTAATAGCTTACATGTTTTCAGAGAGATCTGAAATAACTCCCCCTGAGCATGACTAAATGCATTGTGTTAATATATGATGTTCTTTTTTATAGGAAGTGCTTAAACAACTACAAGGAAGTATTGAAGATGAAGCCATGGCTTCTTCTGGACAGATTGACTTATTAGAGCGTCTTAAAGGTAGAAAGTTTTTGCTTGTCATTTCTTCAGTTAAACATTTAATTGGCTTTAAATAAACTGTTTTAGATCTCTTCCTTGCTAATGCTCAGCTCTTTTTAAAGTCATTGCTATTCTGCCAATCACTACATAGGACTTCAGTATGCTATATGTCACATACTAAGTGGGAAATACATTTGTGAAAGTACTGTATTGTCTTTTCTCTATTCCATCTAGGGTAAAAATTCTTGTCTTTTCATATTTATAAGGTTATTAAGTCCTTTTTAGCAGAATTTCTTTTAAAAATGTCTTTCTCATTTGTTGCCTGAAAATTCCAATGTCAAAACAGGAAAAGTGCTAAAGAATAATTAGAAGTAGATAGAGAAACTACTTCTGGGTTCCAGAATATTATTAGTTAGAGAGAATGTAGAACATGTCTAAATTTCTTTTAACATACTCTGTTTTTCTTCTAGACCTTTGCAGGAAAAATTTACTCAGATTCTAAATAATTGTTTATTCATATATATTTGTAGCTAACATAAACCTAATATTTTTCTTTTAACATAATGTAATAGCATTAAGAATGTTTTATATAGCACAAAGCAATGTTTCATTAAAAACTTATATCTGTTTTATTTAGAACTTAATTTAGACAGCAGCAGTTTCCCTGGAGTAAAACTACGGTCAAAAATGTCCCTCCGTTCTTATGGAAGCCGGGAAGGATCTGTATCAAGTCGTTCAGGAGAGTGTAGCCCTGTTCCTATGGGGTCATTTCCAAGAAGAGGGTTTGTAAATGGAAGTAGAGAAAGTACTGGATATTTAGAAGAACTTGAGAAAGAGAGGTAACTTTTGTTCATTATATAGTAACTATTGCCTCGTATATACCAAGTTTCTTATTTTGTTATACAAAACACAGATTATAGATTAATGGTAGGTGATAGTTAACACTTAAAGAGTATTTTGCACTTTTAATCAAAAAGATAGCGTGTTACTTATTTTACTTATATTAAATCTAAAAATGTGAGGTCAGTTTATTGGTATTCTAAAGACTTCTACTTTATCACTTAAATACTTGAAATATTCTGCACATTGAATAATATGTGATCATGATTTTTTGTCTGGTCAGAATAAATTTAATCAAATTTATAGTTATCTTTGAACTAAATTTAGTAAATTTAAGATTCTATATATGCCTCTTTCCATTATGGAAGGCCTATAAAAGTGACCACAAAGAAAATGTTTTTTAATTTATCAGCTTCCATGTCTTAAAAACAGTGCTTGACATGTGGAATTAATTCTGATTTTTCACAGGTAGTGTATGTATTCTGTTCCTGAAAACTATCTCATTACAGATACCAGAATATAGGTCAATATCAAAATTTTTTGAATTGTTTTATATCTCATAAAAAATTCCTTATAGGTGGTTACCTTATTATGTTTATATGCCTAAAAACCCAACTAGACATTGAAAATGGCAAATGGTATGTCACGTGTTAGCACTGTGACTTTGGTCAAGTCATTAAATTTTTGTGTTGAGTTCTTCTGTAAAAATAGGGATATGGTTTAACCTTGTGTAGTTGTGAAAATATTAATACTATATATAGAAGATGCTCAGCATATCTCACTCAGAGACAAGACCTTTCATTACTTTCTTTCTGGCTTTAAGTGTGCCCATCTATAAAAGTAGGGATAATCACATGGATCGAAAGTGATGCAGAGTGTTCTTTCATCTGCTAGCTTTACCTAAGTCTTAGTTTCATAACCTGAATCTGACTACCAAAAACACATTCTGAAAAATAAGGCATGAACTAGGGTCAGTGGTTTTCCATCTTTTTGACTCCTCTGAGTCTATTCAGAAACCAAGAACATATGAGCATACCATAGACATTCCTGGAAACTTCATGTTGGTAAAGTTCCAATTTCACTAGCAGAGAGAGAAAGTTTTGGAAACAGATTAATTTTAGATGTGTTTTACTAAAGATACAAATCTTACTAAATCTATAAATGCATTATAAGAAAGAATACTTGTAA
Source organism: Hydrochoerus hydrochaeris (assembly GCA_004027455.1). NCBI lineage: Eukaryota > Metazoa > Chordata > Mammalia > Rodentia > Hydrochaeridae > Hydrochoerus > Hydrochoerus hydrochaeris. Next base: position 21,013 of record PVLA01005345.1, read on the forward strand.
TAAGTATTGATTTTTCTCAGACTATCTGATGACTTTAAAAAATGAAAGTTTATGTTTCATTCTTTGACACTGCTTATTTATTACAGTCCTCCAGAGTTTTTTGACTTTAAATCCATGAAAAATTTAAGTTCTTTGTTCAGAAGCGTAAATGCAGTTATCTTGATAGGTTTTATTTATTGTGTTGTACCACTCTAAATAACTTAAAGCTAGTCTTCTGACTTAATTTCTTCCCAAAATAAAGATTTTTTTTGGTACTGGAAATCAAACTCAGGACCTTGCACTTTCCAGGCAGGCGGTACCACTGAGGTATATCCCTGGCCTCCCAGATAAAAATATTTTAACCTTTTCTAAGTACTAGAGAAAAATTCTAATTCAGCCATTATTACACACTATAAAAAGTTACTTTTTTGATAAGAGAGATATTAACAGGGTTTTGTTCAAAGGTTCTCAACCCTGACCAATCAACTGATGATTAACATCTCTAGGTTTACTTTAGAAAACATCTTTATGGAGCAACCCTTTTGAGACCCCTCCCAGCTGGGAGCTATTTCTCTCCTTATTTCCAATAAACATTCTGACTTTCTCCTTTTTGTCTGCGATTTCATTGTTTAACTTTACAAGACAACAGCTTGGTTTATGCCATTTATAGAGTTAACTATTTCAAATTTGGAGGTCCCATTAAGACTGATAGACCTTCAAGGCTGCAGACCTTAGGAGAACATTTTACCATACCAATGACCTCCAGACTATAATTGTTTATGATGTCACTGTTAAACTTTACATGGTCATATACATGGAGCCAGTGATAAATGTGCTAGACTGCTTTTACAGAGTGCACTGTATCAACCTTCTAAAGAGTGTCCATAACTGTCAGCTTCCAATGATTTCTATCACAGCTCAGTAGATTAGCTCTCTGGAGAACATCCCTGAATGCTGGGGCCCCTATACCAGCCCCTTTCACAGAAAGAAGTTAGATAGGTCTTTGCCCATCTTCCCTAATATCAGTCAGGGTTATTACTAGGGGTGGAGGAGTGTAAAAGGTGGTTTAATTAGTTAGCTTATGAATAGGGACCTGGCAGGAGAAAGGGCATGAGATAACAGGTAGTATACGAGATAGAGTAAGGTAGTCTGCTACACTGATAAGAATTAAAATAGATGGTGAAATTGAGACTTTGACCCAAAAAGGAATTTCTCAAGCAAAATGGAATGCAACCCCTCCCTGTATTCAGGCCAGAGAGAGGTTCAAGGAATGTAGAATGCAGAATAACCAGTTTTCTTTTAAAATCAGTTTTCTTTAAATTCTCTGTGCTAAATAACTAGTTTAGAGAGCCTGAGTTCCAGTTGGTCATTTTAAACACATGGAGCCACCTGTGTGATAGGGGGGCCACTGGACAATTAAGTTCCCTTGCTCTGTTTATGGTGTGAAATGTTCTGGACAAAGGGGCCATGTGGCCACCCTGTTAGGACTCCTCCCAGACGGAAGCAATTTTTCTTCTTACTTTCAATAAATACCCCTAACTTTCAAATAAATAAAAAGCATAAATATTCTGTCCAACCCTTTCCTATCACTGTTCATGCACCCTATGAAATTGCTACTTCCATAGCTCAAAATATTATCAGTATATATTACATGTATATAGAGAAATGTGTATTTTATATATCACCAGTTTTTTACTTTCAACATGAGTTACTGACACACCACTTTAAAGGTGAAGATTTGTTAACTTAATTACCTAGTTTTTAATTCTCTACCAGTTTTTTTTTTGGTTGAATTTGTATTCATGCACCCATAAGCACATATACAAACAAACAATTTTTGTTACTTTACTGATTTTTACATTTATAAATTTATATAACTTTCTGTGTCTCGCTCTAGCCTGTGATTCTGTTGAAGCTGCACTATGTAAGATGTGGCAGTTGTGTGTTTACTTCTGTATTACTTCCGTATTACTGACTGATTACAATCACATTATTCTTTATATATTTTAAGTCCTTTTTTCTGTAAGCTAACTATAGATGTTGAAATGAAATAGGTATTTTTTTAATAGCTCTGGAGTTGTTGGTTGCTATGGAACCAAGCAGAATGCCAGAATTAATTTTTTTTCTCTGTTGATAGAGGATTATACCCTCTGTGGTCTTGTTTGGAGTATGTCTTTCTCTTGTAGCTGTCTTTTTTTGCTAAAATTTTGAATTCCCTTTCTTTTATATTGTTGGCAGCAAAAATTTGTACTATACCATAATACTAAGGTCTTTTAGCATTATTTTCTTCTTTAAGAAGATTTTATTAGAGCCCATTAACTTTTCTGTCTTGATTTGGACCATTTGCTTTTTTAAGCATGGCACAACCATGGTGGAATTTCTTGTCATACTTCCCATTTAATTGCTATAATGCCCTGTGAGTTTATGATTCTTACTGTGTCAGAAGCAGATAAATTGAATCCTTGCATGTGGGACAAACATCTGTATTTTTCTTTGTAACTTGACTTGCAGTTTGAAAAAGTTTATGCTCAAACTCATTTTTCTTCACTATCAAGGTTGCTGATAAGAAAATTTAACAACAATCTGTTTCTCATTCCTTTGTAAGTGACTTAAGTCATAGATTCATTCATTCTTATATTCTGTCTCTCTGTCTCTGTCTCTTTCTCCCCTTCCTCTCTCTCTCTCTCTCTCTCTCTCTCTCTCTCTCCCCTTCCCCTCTCCCCCTCTCCCCCTCTCTCCCTCTCTCCCTCTCCTCTCCCCTTTCTCTCTCCTCTCTCTCTGTCATGGTGATGGTGGTGGTGGTATTATTCTTTTCATTTTCTGCATTGCCCAAGATGTGTGCTAGAAAGTAAAGCCAGGACTTGTGCCTAGGTCATATAGTTTTATAACCTCTTTCAACCTCAGTTTTTCCATCTGTAGAGTAATATACTCAGAAAATGATGCAAGAATTATATTAGATTTTTTAAGAAGTCCTTAGCAATATGCCTGGTACATAGGGCATTTAAGAAGTGTTAGCTGTTGTGTTATTTGTTAATTCCTTAAACAAATACTTTTTGAATGCCTAATACATATGTGATATGCTCTGTTAGCTCCCTCAGGTTTAGCTAGAGGACTAAAACATGAAATTTACATAAAAAAGCTTTTTTTAAAAAACAGGATACTGCTATGTAGTCCAGGATGGGCTTGGACATGCTATTTCACACAGGCTAGCCTCAGACTTGGCCATCCTTCCACCTCAGCTTCCCAAGGATTCTAGATATGCAACACTTCTTGGCTTTGAAGAATTGGGGGGGGGGTTGTTTGTTTGTTTGTTTGTTTGTTTTAAATACTGGTGGCAATCGCAGACTAAATCTTTAGTACACTAAATTCCAAAGGCACTGTGTGTCTGCTCTGAATCTACCTTGATTTTAATTCTGAGCCTCAGTAACTATTGTGTGAGTCACAAGGTCAACTTCCTTATCATTTAACCATTGTTACATATTTTGCCTTAAGACACTGTAGCCTTGGCTTCCACAGAACATTTTACTAATTTGATATTTAGTAATAACTTGTTCTCAGTATCCCTAACCTGCCCTTCACTCCATCACAACTGATGATAGCCTGTCAACTTAAGTATTTGTAACATCCAGTTCTTGTTTCTTAAGTCCATTTACTAAAAAATAATTAGAGAAAATAATTGCATCACCATCTATTCCACTTCTTTCCCCACCTTGCACTTCATAGGTCCTGCAGTCCTTAATTTAAGAAAGGCTGAAAAATAAAATTGTCTTATCTTTATGCCAGTCATGGTACCCAGATGTGAAAGGAATTTAGACTTAATGTAATACACCTGTTCCTGTTAGAAATGGGAGGGAACAAGTGGCTTCTCATTAATCTGTGCTGCAGCATCATAAATTGGTGCTTTTGTCCATGCCATATGTTTTCTTACCATTGAAGTTGTTACTTTTAAAATTCCTTCTTAAAAAACAAAGGAAATTTTACCAAGAACAAAATCTCCCATGTACTAACTACTAAGATTCATTCACTCCTATACTTTGCAAGAAAATATCAAAACAGAACTTTTTGTTTTTTGTACCAGGGATCAAACTCATGACCTCACACTTGCCAGGCATGCACTTGCACCACTGAGCTAAATCCTCAACCCCTCAAAGAGAACTTTTAAAGTTACAGTAACAGCAAAGTGAGGAACATTTGTGTGCAACCAAATTACAGCAACAACAATAGAAAATTCATGAAAATCAAAGTTTTCCAGATGGCAAAAGCATTATAAACGTTTCAAAGACAAGTGATAAACTGACACAATATATTTGCAATTTCATAACTGACCAGGTACTGTCATTCCTAATATAGAAGCTCTTTAAATGTTAGAGAAAAAGTCACAGAAAAGGAAATACAATAATACCTCAGTTCAGCAAGTGTTTCTGTTTGCAAACAAGTTGATTTTACAAACAAAAGCATCCAGCAAAATTTTATTTCCCTTTGCAAACTTCATATCAGGTGACAAACGTGACCATGGCTATGTTTAATTTACAAACACAAACACAATCTTCCCCCAAATCATAAAACAAATCAAGTCCATAAACTGGAGTACCACTGTATAAATGGTTTTTAAACTTGAAAAACTGCCTAGCTTCACTAATATTAAAAGAAATCCAGGGGCCGGGGATTAGTTCAGCAGCATAAGTGCCTGCTTGGCAAACGCCAAGTTATGAGTTTGATCCCCAGTACCAAAAAAAAAAAAAAAAATCCTGTTAAAAGTGTAGTAGGTACTAATCTTTAAAAAACTAGATATGAGTTATATTAAGCACTTACACTGATAGAAGTGATAGAACCATAAGTTGTATAATATTTAATAAGGACAATAAATTAAAAATTCATATACCATACCCCAGAAATTTATCTAGTTAAACACATTTGCCTATGCATGAAATATGTATAAAAAATTCAATGTAGCATTATTTATAATATCCAAAGATTAGAAAGGCCCTAAGTGCCCACCAACAAAAGCCTGGGTATGGTGTATTCCTTCATGGGAGCATGAATATTGTGGTGGACATGGGTTATCATACAGCATGCAAAAAATACATGATACCTGCTTATTATGTTCTAATATGGAGTGATCTCAGAGACAGACTTTTAAATGAAAAACATCATAGGACAGTATGTATAATAAATAGTACACTACTACTTGTAATTAAAATAAATCTGGTAGGATGAAATTGTCATCTTAGCAGTCTGGGAGGTTGAGCCAGCAGGATCACTACTAGTTTGAGCCCAGCCTGGGCAAGGTGATGACTTAGACCCTATCTCACAAAAAAAAAAAAAAAAACAGACTGATGTTGTAGCTCAGTGGAAAGACCCTGAGTTCCATCCGTAATACTACAAAAATAACAACAAAATGTACATGTACAACAAAATGTATATGTAATTATACAAATATATCTTTGAATTTCTTAGAATATTTCTGGAATTACACCGAAAATTGTAACAACTTATTGCTTTGGGAAAGAGCCTTTTGAAAAGAGATAGACCATATATTTTTTGTGCCTATTATATTTTATCCCAGTCTTGTATTATGCAATTATGCCTATACACAGTATCATGATATAGATTGCTATTGATACCACTGATTGGGTATCAATTGATACCACTGATTGGGTATGCCAGATACACAGTATCATGATATAGATTGCTATTGATACCACTGATTGGGTTATTTAGGCATTATATTAATTTATGTTCATATTCCAAACTAAAAGCCAAGAATGGTGCCACAGGCCTATAATTCCAGCACTATGGAAAGCTGAGGCAGGAGGATTGCCATGAGTTCAAGGCCAACCTGAGTTACATAATGAGCTCAAAGTCAGCCTAGACTATATAGTAAGACCCTGAGTCAAAAAAAATTAAAATCCAAACCAAGAAGTTTCTGTAGCTCAACTAACTCTTGTAATACACAGTGACAACGTGTATTTCTTATTTTCTTATTTTGGTTGCTAAAAAGTAGAAAGCCACATTATGTCCAAAGTAGTAGCTTCCTATATTCTAGCTTTGTTTCCAAGCACAAATGCTACTTTTCTGATCTCCTTTAATATACTTCTTAATCTTGTACTGATTTTGGATTTTGTTGTTTCTGCTTTTACCTTTCATTGTATTTTTAGAGTATAAGTACATAAAGAGAATGCCTTTTGTTAAAATGTAAGTATACTAGTAAGGACAAGTACCAATTTGTTTAATAATAACAATAAAATAATTTTTATATTCATATTTTAGTGCTTATATTCTAAGTCCTACCTTCAAAAATCCAAATTAATGAGGAAATTTTATTATGAATATTTTTATTTTAAATAATTACAAAAAAATTGGTAAGGATTACTCTTATGTAGTCTGTATAAACATTGTATAAATTTACCTTTCTTTAAAAAATAGGTCATTACTCCTTGCTGATCTTGACAAAGAAGAAAAGGAAAAAGACTGGTATTATGCTCAACTTCAGAATCTCACTAAAAGAATAGATAGTCTTCCTTTAACTGAAAATGTAAGTAACTTGACAGTACAATTTATTTTAGACTTTAATAATTTGATCCTTAAAAGTACCTAAGTTATTCATTAAAACTTTAGGAATACTGAATTTATTATAATTTATATATTATAATATGTTTTACTGACTTTAAATTTGAATATATTATAGCTATTGAATTTCAATTTATAAAGATGTTGAAATGCCATTGTCCTCTAAAATATATTTAAGCCCCTAGTTGAAAAAATCTGTTAAGTTTGAAGTCCTGAAGTACCCAAGATTCTACTAGGCAACTGTTTTTTTAGTTGTATGTATTGAATTTCCAAACATACCATGCAGAAATGTTTATTACCATCTGCCTGTTTTTTGTATCGTAAGTATCATGCCAGATAATTTTCACAAGAAGACTGTCTTTGAAGATAATTTCAGTCCTATTCCAGGTATAAATGACAACAGCTAATTTGTCCATAATTTGTTTTACTGTGTTAAAATCCTATTCACAGCTGGGCGTGGTGGCTCATGCTTGTAATCCCAGCACTCAGGAGGCTGAGGCAGGAGGATCTTTGCGAGTTCGAGGCTAGTCTGGGCTACAGAGTGAGTTCAGGACCATCCTGAACTCATATATGTGAGACCCTATCTCAAAAAAGACAAAAAAAAAATAAATCCTATTCAATCCCTCTCCACCCAACCCTGCCATATTAACTTTTGTATATATGATGGCACATAGTAAGAAAGCTTCTGAAATACATTAATAATCTCACAATGCATTCAACTGCTGTCCATAAATATTTGATATATTTTTTTAAAAGAGAAAATAGACAAGTTAGAATATAACTTGGTTTCTGAGCTTAGATTTTTCATTTACTGATAGCACTTTTAAAAGAAGATGATGGATAAAAATGTAAAAGCAAAAAGAGAAAAAACTTTTTCCAGAACACAATAGTAAACCTGAATGAGTTGGTTGGCAGGAACTAGAAATAGAGGTTTTAAATGCTCACTTTCTCTGAACAATTAGTCATTCAGGATTTTGAGAGGGAAAGTAAGACTTCCTCTTCCTGTATCCTTAAACTTTTCCTGGAAATTAAGGAAACATAAGTGGTGAAAGATGGTTACTGGAAAATTGTTAGCAAATAAGAATTAGGAATCCAGAAGGAATTTGTGGGATGATTATAAACAAAATTACCACATCATTTTGCTCAACATTGACTTTGGTAATTAGAGAATCTATAAAATTCACAATGTGTCTCCATGCAGTAAGTATCAGGAAAGGACTTAGGTATATATGACAACTCAGGAACATTTAGTTACTATCTGAGCTGAAGGTCGGTTGTCAAATAAATTTATTCCCTATTTATTAAATATCAATCATATTGATTCAATAGAATATATAAGTCATTATTATGAACCATTAGCAATATTTAGCAAACTTAAACTTGCCTGTATTTTATAACTTATTTAATTATACAAATTTTGGTTTCATATAGAGGACCAAATTAAAAACACTTTTGTATGGAAAAATACTTATCAAGACCTTAGACACCGCTTAAAGCAGCATCAGCTCCAACTCCTATTTATTGCAACATACTGTGGTCACATTCAGCATTTTTTTAGGGAACATTTAAGAAGTAGAGGACAATGAAGGGAGGGTCAACTGACCCAGCATAAAAATAACATGCAGACTGTTTTATCTGTAATATAGCCCAGAATTTGATTATACCTTTAGGAATACATTCTGCATATGAAAGTTTTGCATATGAGAAAAAGATTTAAAAAAAAAAATCTACTCTAACTTAATTGGCAATGCAATTTGGAGTTCTTAGACCAGAATGCCTTTCTGAGTCAGACATGAGTCACATGGATTTTCTGTAGGCATGCAGAATATGAAAAATCAGTAACACTTCCCCATTCCCTTCATTGTCCTTTATAACTCTTACCTATCATTTATTTAATGATATTTTGTCTCCTTTTCATCCTTTTATATACCTAGCAGTTAGTACAGTGTCTGGAATTTTAATGAGAAGCCTAATAAGTTTTTGAATGAGTTATTACCTACATTATAAAGAAGTGCTTCTTTTTATTTGTTTCGTCTTTGCTTCAGTTTTGGATTTTTATCGAAATCTGTTGACTTTGTTGGTTTATTTTTTATTATATTATTAAAAGGGTTTTTCTTAACCTCGTTTTTTTAAATTTACAAATGGAAAAATTCCTTTTAATCTATATGTGTATAGTAGTCTATGTTTTACATTGAAATAAAAAAATTAAATGGGCCTGTTTCTTGATTTTTTTTAATCATGTTGTCCATATTATGTTTTTAATAATTAGAAATAATATATCTTGAGTTGGATCACAAGGGAGCTAAAGTTAAGCTCACTGTAACTGAACTAGTTACATATTTTAAATGAAACAATCCAATTCAATTAAAGCCGTTTGTGAACTTAGGACAATCAGTGTTTTAGCTCCTCTTCACATCAGCAACCCAGGCTGAGTCTAGTTCCTGTAATGAAATTTTAAGGACTTGAGTGAAAAATAATTTTCCCATGCACTAAGACCTACACATTTGCTTATCCATTTTCTTTATTAGTACTTACATACTTTTTGTTTTACTAATAAACATACAGACACAATGAGATATTAATATTTTATGTTACTTGTGGTTTTTTAGTTTTCCTTACAAACTGATATGACCAGAAGGCAATTAGAATATGAAGCAAGGCAGATCAGAGTTGCAATGGAAGAACAACTTGGCACATGCCAGGATATGGAAAAGCGAGCACAGGTAACTCAAGTGTACTTAAACTATAAGAATAATAGCTCTATTGACATTGATAACATTTTATTTCTGGAGATATTTATGGGGCAAAGACTGGCTCAATGGTAGAATACTTGCCTAGCATGCAAAAAGCCCCGAGTTCAGCCCCCAGGGCACAAAAGAGAAAAAAATGTGTTGAGTGTGTGTATACACACATACACATACATGCATGCACACACATGTCTTTATGTTAGTCCTGTTTCAAGATGAGAATTTATAGAGGCTAGGGGTTTAGGTCAGCAGCACAAAGCACCTGCCTGGCAAGCACAAGGTCATCAGTTTGATCCCTAGTACCAAAAAAAAAAAAAAAAATGATAATTTATCATGACCACTGAACAATAATATAACCCACATTAACATAATTCTGTCTCCTTCATTTATTTCCTTTCCTCTAGTATTCTGTTCTACTTTGGAATTACAAGGGAAAGAAAATTGCTTGTCTTTTGGTAGCTGATAACTAACTTCAACTCTTCAGAATTGTTACTTGTTAGTCTAAATATATATAGGACATTCAGAATATATCACCTTTCTTCAAAATCTGTACTTTTAAAAAAAAGGAAACTTTTGTCCAAGTATAATAAAAAGGAAATATGAAGAAAAAATTAGGAGAGATTAAATAAGTTGGGTGAAGAATATTCTCATATTTCTACCATGAACTAATGTCAACAAAATTTTAACTAGCTTTGCTGTCTGTTGAGCCTTTTCATATATTACTGAATTTTGCCCTTTTGTATTTACACAGATATATGACTGTTTTTAGCCTTTGAGAGACTTTGATGATTGCTTTGTCCCAAGATAAGCATGAGGAATTTTTTTTTTAATGTTTGAGACAAACTGAAAGAACATTTAAAGATTTTCTTTTAAGTAAATAGCAAATAAAAGGATAAAAGCCTACACTTGTATGTGGGGTATAAATATATTTTTGTATGTGTGTTTTTGGGATCAAACTCACGATCTTGCACTTGCCAGGCAGGCACTTATACCGCTGAGCTAAATCCCCAGCCCTATATTTTATATGCTATAAAGTTTATTTCATAGTTTTACAACCACTTAATATGATATTTTCCATTCCCCAAAGCATAGGCTTTTTCATAGCTTCCTAAATATATATATATATATATATATAGAATATATATATATATTCTATTTAGGTTGGGCTGTGGTTGTAGGCTAAGATGAAATGACTATGAGAAAAAATATGGGGACTACAAGAAAAAAAATTATGGGAATCTCATTTGTAAAGAGAAGGACTGAATAAGAATTTCAAGTAAAGTAATAGAGTGAAATTTTTTAACTCAAGTATTTACCAAAATTCAGAAACACACTTTGTATTAATTTTAAAGACAGAAATAAGGTGTATCATAATTTCAATCATTAACATGCTATTGCTATTATTTAATTTTATTTAGAGATCCTCTATAGATGCAACTAAAAAAATAAAGTGGTATAAATACCACAGTATTTACCACCTAGAAAAGAAGAAATTGTTTCTTGTAAATGATAGAATTGTTTGCCTAAAAAACTCTATGAAAAGTGAATCAAAAAGTGTTAATAAGAATTTCATAAGGTTAGAGTTAAGATACATAGAAAATTCAGTAGCTCTAAAATTATTACAAAAAATGCTTAATATTTTAAAAATACCTTTTGCACATTGTTTCAATTCCATGTAAGTCACTCTGCATTTACTGGTTTAGTGGCCATTTGATGATCTTGCTATGGTGGGAAAGTAAAAGCTGTGCCATATTGGTAATCTTTTTATTGCAAATAAAAATAGTGTTTAGCTGCAGTAGGTATTTAAAAAGTTTGAAAAATACTGACTTGAAACAGGAGTAACTTTTAGATTATACTGTTTAAACGCTGATCTTACAACAAATCAGATATTATTTCCTTATAGCTTAATATCTAGATTCATATAAAAGATTAAATTCAGGTGTAATTTTCACTTTCTTGAAATATGTTGACAATAACTTTTGGAGGGGTTATTGGGAATGGAACCAAAGTGCTTCCACATGCTAAGCCTGGACTCCATCACTGAACTATACCTCTACCCCTAAGAATAACTTTTTAAGTATTGATTTTCACAGTATGTGCACCATGTAATTTGATATATGACTTGGATTTGTGCAGTTTTACTGAACGTATCTAGCAACCTATTACATAAAGTTAATTGTATTAAAAAGGTAAATGTATTAAAAATTGAATTAACTCCAATTTGTCACTAATGTGTATGTATGTGTATGTTTCTCTGTGTGTGCAGCTTATGTAAGAATGGTTTGGCATAAATCTGAACTATTAGGTGATAGTATATAATTATTATGTATGGTTTATGTATTTTAATTATTTTTAGCATTCATTAGCATTAATTTAATAAACTATGCCTAATTTGGTATCCTATTTTATTTTAGCGAAGAATAGCTAGAATCCAGCAAATAGAAAAAGACATACTTCGTATACGACAACTTTTACAGTCCCAAGCAACAGAAGCAGAGGTTAGTAAATTGACTTTTTGTTTGTGTATAAATATGCGCAGTCATTCTTAGGAAACAAAATAAGTAATGTGGCACCCTTAAATATGGATATTCTTCTAGAGAACTGAAGCACTTTATAATTTTTTCATGGAAGTATCAAAATCCTTGACTGTTTCAATTTCTTCCTAATAGTTAAAATTTGTAATGCCATCAATATAGATAACTTTTACTCAGCTACCAGTTTACATATAGTCAAATAATTAATTTAGCTATCATCAGTCTGAAAATTTTTTCCTTGTAGAAAACACATAGTAAGAATTGATCATAAACATTTACCTGTGCTTATTCTACAAACCCCATTAAAATGATAGTAAAAGAATAAAGTATAAAAGACACAAAGACCAGGGAGGTAACAGCAATAAAATTTGAGAAATGGAAAAGCAGGTAAGTATTCTAACATGTTGTAGAGAATTGATCACTAAATCAACAGTTTCAAAAAAAGTCATGAAGCAACACAGTGTATATTATGGAATCCAAAAAGTTTCTAGAACAAGCTACACTAGTTCTGAAATTAAGGATAAAAGTGGGGAGGCTAAAAACATGGTGACTGAAAATCTGTTAAGAAGTAGATGAAGCCTATAGAACTTCTACACAGCTGGATGAATGCTGCTTTCCAATTCTAACAAAACATTAGCAATTTTTTCCTTTGGAAAAGATGAGGGACTTTTGTTAGCGGTAAGCCTAGTATAATTGAAGTTGGGGGCATCATATGTAAAACTGAAGTAGGTGAAAATTTTACTTAATACTGGAACTCTCACTGGCATCCAGGCTTGTCATCACTAGGCAAGGTTCTGAAAGGAATTTCTCCTAGAAACCTAAAAAGAGTGCCAGGCATGGTGGTACACATGGAAGGCAGAGGCAGGGAGATTGCTATGAGTTTGAGGTCAACCTGTGCTACATGGTGGGTTCGAAGCCAGTCTGAACAACATAGTCAGATCCTGTCTCAAAAGCAGCATACATACACATACATAAGAACTAAAGATTTCTTACATCAGAAGGTTCACCAGCATATCAGCCCATCTAGACCACAGTACAGGGTCACTACAGTTGACAGTCTCCATCCCTCAGGCACAGAGCTTCATTTAACTTTTTCATAGATAGCCCACTCTTTTTTTTTTCTTTTTTTTAATTTTATTTAAAGAGAGGGGAAAAATAAAGCAAAACAGAAAAAAAAAAAAGGGGGTAGAAACAATACAGAATTTCAAAAAAAACAAACAGTAAGAAATCACTAGTTGATACATTACATATTGCCTTCTTGGATGTAGTTGTTCAAGTTACAAAATTAAAGCATACAAAGTGGACATTCAAACAGTGAGGCTGCAGACAGTTCTGTTCTCTGATCCAACAAAAACTTAGCAACATAATTATCAATCCTACACCCTTAAATATACATGTAGTTACATCCTTTAGAGCACCTGCTTTTCCTCCTTTTGCTTTTTAAGTCCATTATCTGTTTAGTTATATCATGTTTCAGGTTGCGCAGTACTTTACTGGATCTGTTTTGTTGTTGTTTACTTTTTTAAAAATTTTTTCTTATTTTTTATTTTATTTATTTTATTTTGAAGGTAGTAAAATACAGCAGAACAAGACAGGAGATAGCCAACTTAGGCAATGCAGTGAAATTGGTACAGAACCTCACAGCAGGTTACTGGGATAACAGCAATAGGTAAAATAGTATATCCGGTTTCCTTCACAATAGTTGTTCCTTCAATCAGGTAGAGCAGTATCCAAGGAAATACCAAAATTATAAAAACAGAATATTGAAAAGAGCAATACCCTTGATCAGAACATAGCAAAACAGAGATTAAAATATTTGCCTTCAAAGAGATGGCAGGTGCTCCCGGGTTTAGCTTAGTTGCATAAGGCCCCACTCTGTAAACGTGAGGTTGTGAGTTCCATCCCAGAGGCAGCAAAAAAAAAAAAAAAAAAGACTCTAAAAGAGATGGCAGAATAAAATCCCCCTTATTTGCTATATTGCCTATACTCAAACTCGCAAGACATGCTCAGATCTCTGGCTCTCACTTGCTGGGGGGTGTTGAGGGGAATGGATGTTTGATTTTTAGCCCACGCCTGGGTATACTCACAGCCGCCCACCAAAGGGGTGAATTGGCTACCCATTTTCCCAGCACCCCAGGGTCCAACATGGCGCATCAGGGATCTCAGGAAACGCTGATATGGTTCTCACTCTGGGGCGGCTGCAGCTTGCTAAGCCACAGCCACTTACCAGAGCAGCATGCTGGTGGCTGCCTGTTTTCCCAGTGCCCCAATGTCCCTAGATAGCCCACTCTTAAATATGGATGGACACTAATGACTACTAGATTTTTTTCTAAAAGAAAGTTTCTAACGATGATTATGGTGATAGATCATTTATTTTCTTGCAGGAAGAAAAATAGCTCCAAAAATAAAACTAACAATATTAACAGTAAGAAAAGATATTGTATCCATGAAACAAGAAAAGGATAGTATACACAACATTTAGAGAAAAAGAAGACTCCATGAGAGTTTAAATTATAATAGCAGAAACAAAAAATATCAATAAAAAGGTTAAAAGATGAATTTCTTGGAAAATAAAAGAGATGAGAAAAAATAAATTCAGAATCATCCTGTTTGCTATCCAAATAAAAGAGCTTCAAGAAGAAAATTTTAAAAGCTGTAGAGATAGAATCATCATATAAAATAAATTAAAATTCTTCAGAACCAAGGGGGTATAGTTTTTCTCATTGAACACCTCATATGAAAATAATCCCACAGTAAGGCAGATTATGATCAAATTCAGATCACTGAAGATAAATGGAAGATCTGAACACCTGGAGAAAAAATATGAAACATTTTCACTCAAAAGAACAAGGATATAAATGAGTTGAAACTTTAAAAAGCCAAATCTAGCTGGGCATGGTGGCACACTCCTGTAATCCCAGCACTCGGGAGACTAAAGTAGGAGAATCGTTGCAAGCTCAAGGCCAGCCTGGGCTACAAAGTGAGCTCAAGGACAGCCTGAACTGCATAGCAAGACCCTGTCTCAAAAAGACAGAAATAAAAATAAAAAATACATAATAAGCCAATTCTGGAAGCTGGAAGCTAGAGTAGCAATTTCTTTAAACTTTTGAAAGAAAATTGTTGCCAGGTACTATATTTTGATACCTATTCTTTGACATCATTGTGTCCTCCAATTCAGTTCAATTCTAATCTTAACTTACCTGGATTTAGTGTTAGACCCCACAAGTATTTTTTAATTGTGTGATACTAGGGATCAAACCAAGACTCTACCACTGAACTCTATACCCTTCGCCCTTGTTATTTTTCATTTTGAGATAGGGTCTAACTAAGTTGCCAAGATTGGTCTTGAGTTTGCAATCCTCCTACTTCAGCTTCTCATTAGCTTGGATTACAAGGTGTGTGCCCTCTCCATCTGGCTAGAACCCCAAAAGTTGGTGTCCCCAAGCCACCCACTCTTCTGCTAGCTGACTATAAATTCTACCCAAGTGGGTGTACTACAGTGTAATTCTGTTCCAATCTAACTGGAGTTAGCACAGGCCCTGTAGATTCAAAGCAGAGTTCTTAAGTCTGCCTCCAGCTCAGATGCTGTCCACAAATTTTGGTTGTCTCCAACTCAAGTATACTTCTGTCCAGTGGATTACAGGTGTAGGGCTTCCCACAACCACCTGAGGTTTTAATTCCGTAGAATGACACCCAGAACTCACTGAAAGGGCTGTACTTGGGATTATAGTTTTACTGTATGACCACAGAACGGGAAAAGCCAAATGGAGAGACACTTAGAGCAAACTCCAGGGAAGGGGAAAGGTTTGGAGCTGTACAGAGATAGCATATTCTGCTGATAGAATCTGGGCATGTTATCTTCATTTTCGGCACTAATAATACACATTTATTTCCGATAGATAACTTGTTTGTGTTTTTTGTGTTGAGGGATATAAAAAATATGTAACCACTTGAAAAACAGATGTGGCAATTCCTCAGAATATTAAAAAATTACCGGGGCAGGAAGTCAAGATGGGAAATCAATGAGCAACAAAATACAAAGCCTCCCTGGAGAAACAACTCATAAGCCAGAATAAAACACCCTGGAGAGACCCAGACAGAGGGAGATGGATCCTCTTGACACAGGAAGAAATTAAAACGTAAAAAGGCTCGTCAAATACATCAGGACTACAATTGAAACAGCTAAAAATTACGGGACACAGCATTTTTGCAGCAACCTGCCAAGTTTGCGCCAGCCTGAGTTTGTACCAGCTTGAGTACGCGTGGCCTAGCAGAGCCGCCCAAACTCGTTCCCACTGCCACTCACAGGAACCACAGCAGCACTGAAGTCAGGGGTTGGTGAGCCCAATGGAGAGCGGAGCCAGCGAAGGGACCTTCATTAATCCACAGTCAGTGCTGGGAATGAGACCCCGCCCCCCACCATGGGAAGGGCGCGACCAAATGGGCGACATGTTGGAATCAGGCAGGAGGAGCCTAAACTGGAAGCGAAAGTGACTTCAGTTGGTTGCTCCCTCCCCAGAGCAGATTTGTAGGATTTGCTTGGACTGGGCCGCGCCCCTGGCCAGGACCTAATGAGCCATCCCGAATCGATTCCTTGCACCTAGCATGCACTAACCTGGTGAAGGCCCCTGAAGTTTGGCTGTCCTGGTGGGGAGGGGCAGGCAGGAGAGGGCGGAGGTCCCTCACCAGCATGCTTCAGAGGAAACATGGCCATCAGGGAAGGGGACTGGGACCTGCACTGTAACCTGTGTGGAGAAAGCCAGGACCATGACAGGAGAGAGAGGCAGGAGGAGGCCCCCAGCCCAGAACCCTGAGAGCACTGATCCAGGAGAGGGAAAAACAAGGGAGACTAAGGGTGGCAAACACACAACATCAGACATGGCTTCAATGGACATTAAAAGATATATTCAGGACCTTGTAGACGAGCTCAAAACTGAAATATTAAATCAGGTAAAGCCAAATATGAGTAGAGTAATAAAAGAAATGCTCTCAGGAAGCATCTCTCAGGAAGATACAGACAGAAGAAGGGAGGAACACAAAAAAAGGAGAGAAACATTCGATAAAGAATATAAAGAAAATATAGAATACATGAAGCAGATTCAAAGAGACTACTAGGAAATTAAAAACTTCATTGAAAGCTGGCAAAACTGCTTAAAAGAAACTAAGGATAGACTATCAAAACTTGATGACAAGTTTGCAATGTGTGATCATGAAAGGAAAGATCTCTTAAAAAAACAAGGAAACAGCCAGTAACAATACAAGGGCTAGAAGATGACAAGAGAATCTACAATTTAAGAAACATGAACGAAGAAGCAGGAATACATACAGGTGAATTACAAAGGCTATTCATGGAAACAATTAAGGAAAACTTCCCAAGCATAGGAAAAGAAAATGACATTTGGTTATGTGAGGCATACAGAACTCCAGCCATCTACAACCAAAACCGATCTATGCCCAGACATGTAATAATCAGGATACCAGAAATGCAATATAAAAATAGAATATTAAAAGCTGTCAGAGAAGAGAAACAGGTTACTTATAAAGCTAAGCCCATCAGAATCACGGCTGATGTCTCAACACAGACCATCAGATCAAGAAGCGCTTGGAGTGAAGTATTCCAAGCCCTGAAAGAAAATAACCTCCAGCTCAGATTGATGTACCCTGCAAAACTGTCACTAGAAATTAATGGAGAAACAAGATGCTTCCATGATGGAGAGGAACTGGGGGAGTTTGTGACCACCAATCCAACACTACAGAGAATACTGAAGGACATTCTAGAGAGAGAGAAAAAAAAATACCAGGATTTTAGGAACAGTGGCAGAAAGGCCTCAATGAGCAGGGCAGGCAGTAGAATGAAGGAGAAAAGTAGACAAACAGGCAGAAAAATAGCATAGCAGAAATGAGGCAGAGAAGGATGGCTAGGATCTCTAACATAGATGGCTTTGATACACTACATTGTTAATAGTGCACCAGGATTTAAAACCCACATTACTCACACCACTCTGCTTAGATATATTATATTCTGTTCCAGTCATTCTACCTGTACTAGATATGAGGGCACAAGACAGTAATCCCAAAAATAACAGGATATAGTGCAGTAATTATCCTTAATTTCCTATTAATAATCTAAAGCTCTGTATAACCTTCACTGTTTTACCATGACTGATCGTAATTGAATCTGGTTTGTTAGATCACTGTTTTGTATTGATAGATTTTATTCAAAGCTGTTATGATTGATAGTATCAAGTCTGAGAGTATAGGCAACTCCACTTAAGATGACAAGATCCACTAGAATATCTACTCTGGTTTGATTATTACCTGCCTTTGAAGTTTTACACTGTCCACAATGTTTTGTTTCTACTAATATTGTTATGTACTGCTATATTCAAATTATACCTGATGATATAGACAATTCTATTGAAGATAATAAACAACACAGTAATCATTGTAGATCACCTTGTACTGTGGTTTTATACGACTTTTTCGTTTCATGTTTTTATAGGAATTTGTTTTGTTTCGTCTTGCTAAGTTTTGTTTTTCCCTCTAATACAGAAAGGATAGAAATACATGTAGAGAATCATGCATGCATAGCTGTTTACACTTCACTGTTTGAGTATCTACTTTGTATGCTTTAATTTTGTAACTTGAACAACTATTTCTAAGAGGACAATATATAATTTATCAACTAGTGATTTCTTATTGTTTATCTTTTTTTTGAAATTCTGTATTATCTCTACCCTTTGCATGCCTTTGTTTCTCTTTAAAGAAAAAAAAAAAAAAAAAAAGAATTACCCTGGTAGTTTAGCAGCCACACTCTTAGGTATCTAAGAGGAATGAAAAGACCATAGGTCTACACAAAGACTTTAACCTGGATGTTCAGGCTTATTCACTGTGGCCCAAAATTGGACACAGTGCAAATTTCTATAAATGAAATGTGGTATATCCTTATAATGGAATACTGTTCTTCAGTAAAAATAAATTACTGGCACTTTGTATAATATGGATGAACCTTAAAAGCCTGCTAAGTAAAATAAATCAAAAACATAAATCCGTTTATATAGATGTCCAGAAAAGACAACCCCATAAAGACAAAGTAAATTAGTGGTTGACTGGAGTTGTGAGTGAAAATAAGGATTTATTGTAAGTGGGCAGAAAGGATCTTACTGGATGATGAAAGTGTTCTACAACTGGATTATGGTGACGTTTGGTCATTTTACTGAAAATTACTTAACTGCGCACTTAAAATATGTGAATTTTATGTTATATAATTACCTCAACAAAGTTATTTTTAAAAAATTTTGCCCAGCCAGGTGTGGTGGCACATGCCTGTAATCCCAGAACTTGGGAGGCTGAGGCAGAAGGATCATTGCAAGTTTGAGACCAGCCTTGACTACAGAGTAAGCTCAAGGCCAGACTGAACTTCATAGTGAAACCTTGTCTCAGAAAGACAAAAAAAGTTTTTTTTTTCCGCCTGGTCCTAGCTATCATCTATGGTGGAAAAGCTTGGAGGAGGTTTACAGCAACATTAACAATGAGGAAACTCAAATTTTTCTTTCATAGGAATCAGCAACAGTCTGCTTTGTCTCCAATATTAGTAAAAATTTGGTACAGTCATCCAAGAATTCAGGTGGACCTGTAGCCTTGGGACAATGAAAAAAGAAAGGCAAGCAGTTAAGGAAAGAAGAAGGAGAAAAAGAAATAAAAGTAGTAAATGTTTAGTAGTTTGGGCTCTGGAGTCATACTGAGTTGTAATTCCAGTTCTGGCTTTACCATTTACTAGATACATAACCAAAAAACAGGTACTTATGTTCTTTGTGCCTCTGTTTCTTTATCTGCAAAGTGGAAACAATAACAATACTTCAGAGGGTTGGTGTGAGGATTAAATAAATCAACAGGTGCTAAGTGATTCATGCATAGTAAACATTAGATTTTCTTAAAAATGTTTACCATATTCATATCATCACCATCCTTCCTTTTTTGGTTTCCTCTCACTTCTTTGTTCTTTTAGGTTCATCTTTTACCTGGATATTAATTTGTAGGCATTCCTTAAGGCTTCTTTTTTTCCTCTGTCCTCTTTGTCTCAAGCAGTCTAATTCATGCTGAGCATTTCAGCTACCAACTATATGCTGTTGGCTCTCAAATTTATTTTTCTGCAGATTTCTAAATTTACATTCCTACTCTACACCTCCACTTCAGTGTATCAGAGCCACTTTAAGTACAACATATCCAGATTATAATTGCAGTGAGTAACACTTGACACCAGATTTCTTTTTACTCCTTGTTTTAGTTACTTTTTTTTTCTTTTTTTAATTTTAAAGGTAGTATAAATACCACAGAACAGGACAGAACAAAGCCAACTGAGA
This sequence comes from Hydrochoerus hydrochaeris, assembly GCA_004027455.1. Classification (NCBI taxonomy): domain Eukaryota; kingdom Metazoa; phylum Chordata; class Mammalia; order Rodentia; family Hydrochaeridae; genus Hydrochoerus; species Hydrochoerus hydrochaeris. The sequence goes on from PVLA01005345.1 coordinate 41,206, forward strand.
CAGTGCAGAGAATTTGGTACAAAACTTCATAGCAGGTTACCAGGATAACAGTAATAGGTACCATAGTATATCTCCTTATCTTCATAATAGTTGTCTAGTCAATTAGGTATAGCAATATTAAACCAAAGACAGAACATTATAAAATCAATCGAAAGAGAATATTGAATAAAGCAATTAATCATAATGAAACAAAACTGAAAACAACATTTGCTTTCAAAGAGAAGATAGAACGATAGAGGAGACCCCATATTTGCTATATTGCATACAGTAATCCTCCCAAGAGATGCTCAGACCTCTGTCCCCAGTTGCTAACGGGAGGGGTGTGTGTTTGGGATGTTTGATTCCAAGCCTGTGCACCAGTAGGCTCACAGGAGACACTACTGGATCTCTTCCTGGCTCACGCCAGAGGGAGGTGCTTACCAAGAGGGTGGCAGGCGAATTGCTTTGTGCAGCCTCCTGGGTTCCAGCATGGCCATGGCCGGATCTCTTTAGTTATTTTTCACTCTCTTTGCTGAGACAGAATACCCAATGCCCAAGATGAAAGAAGAAAAGGTTTATTTCTTACAATTCTTGGAGGTTCCAGTCCATATTCAGTTGGCTCCAAGGCAGGGTGACATGGCAGGACCGTGGTGCATGACAGTCTTAAAACAGCAAGGCGGAAGCCCTGCGAGAGACCCACATCTTCTTCCCACCATTACATCATATCCTGGCTCCACCCCAATGTGGGTGTACCACTCACACCACCAATCTGAGTGCTAGACAACAAACCCATCACAAACAATAGATTTGGGCGCATCCATAATTGCATGAGACTTGGGGGCCACTGACATAAACTATGACACTCATAGCCAATATAGCACCAAACCCTCTCAGATTTACCTGTTATTTATTTTATTTATTTTTGTGGTCCTAGGAATTGAACCCAGGCCCTTTTCACTGAGCTACAGCCTCAGCCCTTTTATATATTTTTTTTTATTTCAAGACAGGGTCTTGCTATGAGTTACCCAGGCTGGGCTCAAACTCATGATCCTCCTACCTCAGCCTCCAAGACTACTAGACTCTAGTTCTTGTACCTGTATTCCTGTTCACTTTTTCCAAAGTACCATCATCTCTTATATATATATATATAAATTAATACATTAGCTTCCTAACTCTTTTATGTTTTTCTGCCTGCTTTATATCCCTTAATATTTGACATAAGTCAATTTACATGCTATTAATATATTAGTATTATGTGGGGCAGTAATGAAGTGGCCTCATTTTAACTTTAAAAAGACAAGAGTACCTTCTGGTCACACTCAGATTCAGCAAAAATCATTAAGTGTTTTTCTGGTGTTTCTTTTTCACCATCTTTCCCCATTAGTACTCTAGTCATGTCATAATCCCCCCACCTCCCCAGCACAGCCTTTGTACTAAGCCACATCCCAGCTCATTTTAACTTTTGAAGCAGGGTCCCATGAAGTTGCCTAAAGTGAGCTTGAACTTGCAGGCCTCCTGCCCATCCTCTCATAGTGCTGAGATGACAGGTGTGCACACTAACTGTGGCCCCTGTAATTCTTTCTGTTACTGTAACAAGCCACACTTTCTCCCATATCAGGCTATGTTTACCTATGCTTCTCTTTCTCTGTTCCTCCTCTTTTTTCTAGTTAGCTAGAATTTTTCATTCCTCCATTTAAATGACACATCCTAACACAGCTCTTTCCCAAAGCCCAGACCATGTCATATCCATGTTATCTATTCTTATAGTACCTTATACTCCTCTTTTATAGCACTTCTCAGTTTTAACTTTACTATTTTCTCTTGTTATTTGAGAGTGAGAATGGACTGTAAGCTTGTTAAACTTTTCTTTTTTTAATAGACTAAGCTTCAAGAAAGCATAGAATAATGTCTATTTCAGCTAGCACTGTGTTGTAGTCAGGGATTACAATTAGAATCAGGACACAGAATTTATATTATTTATGATGGTCACCCAGAGTTTAACACAAGAAAGTGCAGGAACTCTATCGACAACACTAAAGACCCGAAATATTCAGCCAAGGGCCTGGATCCCACAGCACTGTCCTGCATGGTCCAGATGAAAACTGAGAGCCCATGACAGTGCCTCCCACAAGTCCAACTGGAGGTCTAGAGCCCCCAAGAAGGACTCAGGCCAGTCTGTTTTATGGATCCATGCTGGGAAGGCCCAAAGGTCAGCAGTGGAAACTAGAAAGTCCATGCCAACAGGGTGAAGGATCTGTGCAGGTAGGTTGAGGGTTGTACCATAAGAACCAGGACTGCCCTGAAAAGTACCACAGCCATCCTCAGCGACATGGAGGTCCTGCCCTCCGATAATACACACAGTTGAATACATGTGAGAAAGCCAGCATGATGAGTTTCTCCTGCAAATTAAACAGCATATGTCTTCCCCTCTGGAGCCAGGAAGCGATGCTCGATGTAAGGACCAGAGCTCCCCCAAAGAGAACCACAGCCACTCTCACCAACAAGATCCCAAGCTCCTCCAATGACAGTGGTCAAACTCACAGTGGGGAAGCTAGTCATGATGAGCTCCTCCAGGAGCACCAATAGCTCAAACACAGAGAAACCCACAATACCTAGCCTCACCTTCTCCACGTCTCTATTTATGCTGACAACTTACCTCAGGTGGAACATTTATGCTCCACACTATGCTGATTTAATTCAGCTGGCGTTAAGTTGACCACCGGTTTTTAATCCATAGCACACTTTATCCCCCACACCTATGACAACTGACCAAGGCAGATGGTCAGTAATTATTTTTCCTTTATTTTGACATCTTGTGTTGATATCACATCTTTGTAGTTTTAGTGGTCTTTGATATTTGTCTCTGCCGACCTCATCTAGTTCCACTCCCATTGATTTTACTTGATTTTAATAATATGGTTTCAGGTGATACTGTTTTTTTCTATTTTAAAATTACTAGGCACTACCTCACTCCTGCTTACATGTAACTACAACACTGATAGAAATATTGCATGTAAGTTAGTTTTTAAAGTCATATGTTAAAATGGTCTAGGAAAACTTGATGTTTAAAGAAACTCTAAGCCATTTTGTGTAATTATCTACTATTACATCAAATTTTCAAGCGTAAATTTTGTTTTGGAGTATCATTTTTCTAGAGTAAATAGTAGATAGGGGCTTCTGTAAAGGAAAATTGGTGAGGGTTTTTTGGCTCTACAGTGATTACAGACCAACAGCTTTGTACTAGATTTAATCTGTTTTGAAATGACTGCTTTTACTCGATATAATCTTTGAATTTCATAGAACAGATGGTTGCATTAGAAAGGTTTTCAGTTTTGTTCATTATTAGAACCTAAGAGCTTGTCATTTGGTTTCACATGACTTTTATTAACAGAAATTATGTATATATTCTGTATATAAACATGCCTACACAGAAGGTATTTGTAAGCTTAAATGGTAGTTTAATGGTTGTATTTGCAGCTCCATTAAATGCCAGAAAGTTGTTCGCTTTTGTAGAAAAGACAGTTACTGAGTCTCGTTGGATTTTAGCCCTGATAGTGATATGAGCACAGCTGGTGGAGGATGGTGTTTCTGTGCATCTCAGAAAATCTTTTGTCTTGTGCTGCTCTAATGCTCAAGGGACACACTTCACTTTCCTCTTACTGAGAGAGTCGACTGATAGACATACTGGAGGTTGGGAAGTGTAATGTGCAGTTAGTTCCATGCCTTTGTCAGCCTGGATAATTGATGCATTCAAAGCTTTAAAACAAGGAAAAGAAGCTGTGAGCTAAGAAAGCACACACCATTTTTGTATGTGAGGATATTACCTCTGTGTTAGCAGAGATCATCTCAGAACAAGCATGAAGCCGGCTTACATGAGGCAGAGCGACAGAATGAAGGTCAAGGAGTGGCAGAGATCAACATGGCACCTTCTGGTAGTCAGGTAAGTAAAGACTTCTATTATATTTTTTAATTAGTGTTTTAAAATACAAAGGAGTATAGAGAAGATAGTACTCAAAATGATCTATAAATCTTAACTATTTCCTTAGGATGGATATATCCAAAAGCATTTGGTACCAAAATACCTTTTTTCCCCTTTACTACATACTAACTGTAATGCTGTCAAAAGTTGTAGATATATTTTTAGAGTTCTAGATCATGTGTCTGTGTTAATCTGAAATGATCATTGTAAATTTTTTTTAAAAAACTGTTTGATTAAATACGTGACTTGACCTAGTTATTCCTAGCATGGATTAGAAAAAGATGTGCTCTTTCTTTTAGCCATTCTGTACATTTTCATGATTTTTTTAATTACTAAAAGGACTTTGTTATAGTTCTTATTTTCTGTTGTATTTCAAGATTATATATATCTAGAAATTTAAATCTTACTGAAAAAATAATTCTAATGCTCATACAAAGAGATGTAATCTAATCATGTTTAACTATTGGCTGTTTGGTTTTGTTTTGTTTTGTTTTTTGTACCGGGACCCAACTCATGACCTCACACTTGCTAGGCAGGCACTTATGCTGTTGAGCTAAATCTCCAGCCTGCCATATTATTTTTAGAATATGTTTTTAGCATCCTTAGAAATTGCCACCAATTTTGTATTAGTTTTATTATAATACAACCCAATGTGACAGAACTTTTCACTGGATTATTTTATATTCCCCAGATTCCCTACAACGAATAATTTTATATTGTGATTATTTTTTTAAAAGATTCTTACAAAAAAGAAACAGATAATAACACAAAACTTTTCTTTTTAGCAAATTTAAGATAAACTAATAGTATAAACAAAACCAAATAGCACTTATTTTTGGAGACTCACTATAGTTCAGTCTAGCCTTGAACTTAGTATATAGCACATATATATTGAAATATTTTTAAAGCAGTGGAATTTGTAATTCAGAAAAGTATTGGAGCATCTCCCTGCTCCTTATTTATCTCTTTTCTATCTTATTCTTTGTGTGTACAGCAAATCCCCAACTTACAAACAAGTTTCATTCTAGGAAAATGTTCTTTAAGTCAGATTCATTCATAATTTGACAAAGTCAGTCTTACACAGTACATCTGTAAATCTGTGACTCTTATATAGCACACCTGTGAAAATTCCCAGCTCAAACATTCATAAGAAGTCAAAGGGGTCTCACTCTCTATCTCTACAATATATGTTTGATCATAATATGTAATATATTATAAATATGTGTTATATATTTATATAATATATAAAATACTATATAGTATATGATTATTATAACTATAATTATATTAAATATATTTTATATAATTATATAATATATGTCTATAGTGTTTCTCATATAAGAAAAACCATGAAATATTTGAACTAGTATGTCTGCCATTTTCACTTAACATTATGTTCTCAAGCTGGACCAAAGGCAATTTATACTTTTAGTTTTTTGAGGAATCTCCACACTGATTTCTATAATGGTCATACATTACTACCAGTAATGTAGTAACATTACTTTTACCCACCTCATCCTAACCAGCATTTGTTGTTATTAGTTTGTTTGTTTGTTTGTTTGATAGCTATTCTTTCTGGAATAAGATGGTATCTCAATGTAGGTTTATTTTTGTTTGTTTTATTTTGTTTTTTGAGAAAAGGTCTCACTATATAGTCCACCCTGGTGTTGAAGTCACAGCAATCCTCCTGCCTCAACTTCCCAAGTGCTGGGATTACAGGCATGTGTCACCATGACCAGCCTCAAGTATAGTTTTAATTGCATTTCTCTGATGGCCAGAGATGATGAACACTTTTTCATATGTTTATTGGCCATTTGTACTTCTCATGAGAAGTGTCTATTCATTTCTGTTGCTCATTTTTTGATTGGATCTTTTATTTTGATGGTTTGGTTTGGTTTGGTTTGGGACAAGGTCTTACTATGTAGTTCAGGCTGACCTTGAGGTTTTTTATTTTAGGGTTCTTCATGTATTCTTGATGTTAGCTCTCTGTTCATGACATAGCTAGCAATTTTTTTTTCCCATTCTGTAGATTGTCTGTTCACTCTGTTGTTATTTTACTGTACAGGAGCTTTTTAATTTGATATGATCCCTTCTGCTGACAGTATTTCTTGTGCCATTTGGGTTCCAGTAAGAAAGTTCTTGCCTATGTTTGTATCTTAAAGAATTGTACCATTTTCTCTTCTAGTATATTGTGTTTCTGTTTTAGCATTTAGATCTTTGATACATTTTTATTTTACTAGTATTTGGTACATGGTGAGATATATGGGTCTAGACTCAATCTTCTGCTTATGGGTATCCAGTTTTCCCAGCTCTATTTATTAAAGAGGCTATCTTGGCTTCAGTGTATGCTTTTGGCTCTTTTATCAAAGATCAAATAGCCCTATGTGCCTGGGGTTGTTTCTGCTTGTTCTAGTCTATTCCATTGTATGCCTGTTTTTGTGCCAGTACTATGCTATTTTATTCACTGTAGCTTTGTGATATAACTTCAAGTCTGGGATTATGATGCCACCTACCCAGGATTGCATTTCCTATTCTGAGTCTCTTCTGATTCTATATAAGTTTTAGGATTGTTTTCTCTACTTCTGTGAGAAATGACAGTGGTACTTTGATTGGGATTGCATTAAATCTGTATGTCAGATTTAGAAGTATAGCCATTTTGACTGTGTTTTGATTATGTTGGTTCTGCCTAACCCAGAACTGAGGATATTTTTGCATTTTCTGATCTCCTCCTCAATTTCATTTTTCAATCTGATGTGACTTTCTTGTAGAGGTCTTTTACTTCCTTCGTTAGATTAATATCTAAGTGATTATTTTATGCTCCTGTGAATGGTATTATTTTCCTAATTTCTTGAAAATTCAGTGTGTTTATTATTAGTGATAGTTTTGCAAGGTATTGGTTCCTCAAGCACAGACAGCACAGTAAGCATATGATAATTTTACAATCATCAGCCACCCAGGTCTTGCCCTGTTTTGTCTGCCTATGCCCCTCTAATCTGTCTCTACATTGGTGTCTTCCCAAAAGAGTTAAAGATACCATATACTCTGTTTACAGCAGCAGAATTTATGATACCTAAATCTTGGAAACACCCTGTATGACCATCAACAGATGAATGGATAAAGAAAGCATGATATTTATATACAATGGAACACTACTGTGCCATAAAGAAGTCATTTGTAGGAACATTGATGCACCTTGAGACCATGATGTTTGGTGAAATAAATCAGACACAGAGGCTTAAATATCACATGGGATTTGTTGTTGTTGTTATTTTTCTTTTTCATATGAGAAACCCAAAATATAAAGAGCAAAATAAACGATAGTAGCAAAATAGATCTTTTTCAGGGGGGAAAGGGATCTAGAAATGAAGGGAGGGAAGGGGAAAGAGATGAAGAAAAAAATTAAGATGTTATATAGAGGTGTCAACTCCACACAAGGAATGGGGACATTATGTGCTACAAACATATACTAATAATAAATAAATAAATAAATAAATAAATAAATAAATAAATAATGAAACTATTACAATTATTATAAGATTGAAAGAAAATGGGGACAGAATTTTTATAGTCATGAGATATATGGGGAAATTGTAAAGGAAGGGTCAATAGGTTTCACATAAAAACCGAAACTTCAGTATGCCAGAAAATCATAACAAGATTACAGACAAAACATTTGCAAACATTTATAGTAAGCAAAAAGTTAAAATTCAATATTTATAAGGCATTTGAGTCAACTCCTCAGACTTTAAAGTGGGCAAAAAGCAGGAAAAAGAAACACAAAGGGAAAATTAAAGTAGTAAACATGTGGAAAGATAATCAGCTTTACAAATAATGGCCTGTAAGTATAAATTACAGAGATGAGAATGGGATGAGAGTGGGATATCATTGGGTGATCAAGAGCTGTGCATTCTGCATTGATAATGGTAAGTAAACAGACATTCTTACATTGTGTGAAATGGGAAGGCCTCACTGGAGAGCAATTTTGTAAAAGGCTCTAAAGTTTATAATGTGCTGCTATGAGGCTTATCATAACATGTAAGATTTCATGCTGACAGAATAATTAGTCATGTTTCAAATCATGTACACAAGCCAAGTATGGTGGCACATGGATATAATCTCAGCACTAGGGAGACTGAGGCAGGAGGATTGGCATGAGTTTGAGTGCACTCTGAGCTACTTAGTGAATTCAAAGATAGTCTGAACTACATAGCAAGACCCTGTCTCAAAAAATAAAATAAAGGGCCAGGGATTTAGCTCAGCAGCATAAGTGCCTGCCTGGCAAGCATGAGGTTGTGAGTTCGATCCCTGGTACCAAACAAACAATCACATATAGTTGATGTGATTGATATGGTTAAAAAAAATAAATGGAAGTTATGTACTCAGCTGTGTTTTAAGAGAGTCTTCATAATATTATTTATAGTAACAAAAAATTAGAAATAACCTAAATGTATATTAATAAGTAATTAAATTATCTGTCACTCAGCTGTGGATAAGTGGTTAAATGACACTGGAGTCAGCAAACCTGGGAAATTTCACTCCTTCACTATCTAAGACCTTGTAACAAACTCTGACCTTTAATGATTACTCTTTACTAAAATAAAGTGATAATACCTGCCTCATAGAGTCTATGTGAAAATGGAACGTGCACTTAACGTAGTCCCTGTCATGTAATAAGTGCTCAGGGAATGCAAACAGCTATTGTTGTTCTTGTAAACAACTATCTATTGAGAATTATTTTTAAATAAACATTTATTAAGTGCCATCTTCTATGTGAGACTCTGAAATTGAGAATTAAAATGACAGGTGTTCCCTGGACTTGTGGAAATATTAAAAATTTGCACTTCATGCAGATACTAAAAATGAGAAATTAGCCAGTTGTGAAGTGCTTGACTGTAAGTCCCCTGCTTACAACTGAGTTCCATTCAGGAAAAATATTCGCATGTCAAATTTGTTCACAAGGCTGATAGTTATAGCACACGTGTGAGTGTTCACAACTGAAATGTTTGTGATTCAGGCCAGGGATTTAGCTCAGCAGCTTAAGCACCTGCCTGGCAAGCGTGAGGTCATGAGTTTGATCCCTGGTACCAAAAGAAAAAAGAACGTTTGTGAGTCAGGGACTTACTGTAAAATCCCAGCACACCGGGGAGGCTGAAGGAGAAGCTCAAGCCTAGCCTGGGCAAACTTAGAGACTTAGACCCCATCCCAAAATTTTAAAAAAAATGAAAAAATACTGCATGTGTAGCTCAATGCTAAGGTCCTAGGTTGAATCCCTAGAACTGTAAATAGACAGATTTTAATGTATAGCTGTTTATTAACTATCTCACTTTTGTTTCAGCCTTTTCTTTTCTAGTATGTCTGCCATATTATAATCAAAGGGTTCCTTCTAACATACAAATCTCATTGTATCACTTACTTTTTTCAATGACTACTCAATACCCATGGAACAGAATCCAGAATCTTTATGTTGCTTACTCTTTTAACAGTATTTTCCCTGCTCCAATTTCTCGCAATTCCTTTAACTTCAATTCTTTATCTCCTCAAGTCTGTCCAGGCCTTTCATATGACATTCCCTTTGCCTGGAAATTTCTTCTGCTTCAGTTCATTTGTATGTATTTTATTCATCCTTCCCATGGATCATGAACTAGGCCTGCAAAGTCCCAAGTGAGTGGACAGTGAAGGCATAAGTAAAAGAGACAAGTTAGGTAAGATTTTAGGGCTCCAAGAGGATCAAAATCCTCAAGCAGAATTCAAGATTTTCCGGGGGCTGACACAGATAACTCTGGGCAGCTGCTGCCTGTATTTATTTTGGTTTTCAGACAAAGGAAGGGGATACTAAGGAAAGCACTGGAACTGAGTAGGACCTTGGGAGTCAGTTCAAGACTTCTCCAACTAGTAAATTATGCTAATTAGAAGAACTATCTTATCTCCAGGTTGATATTCATGGCAGGAGTAAGACATCTGCAGCTATAGTCTCTGTTTAGTTAACTGAGATTGTAGCCAGGTGTCCTCAGCTGTAGCCTCTTGTCCTTTTAGTTATCATGGCATCATCACAGGCCACTAAAGGCCACTCTTCAGCTGAGACCAGTGATTCATAGAGGTTCACTTACTATGATCTGCTACCCATCTCCAGATAAGGGGCTTAAGCCTGGGACAGGCTCATAAGTAAGCATTAAAAGCCAGTTCCCAGTTGGTTAATTTTAAATCCTATTCAGAGCCATTTCACATGGAATACCCATGGGTATTTTTCTTGTCACTGTCTCCTTGGAAGAGATCAAGAACTCAGCTAACCCATGTCTGCTTTCATAGCACTTGGTCCAATTTATTGTTTGCTGCTTTTGCAATCCTTTGAGCTGTACCTTATTGCTTTTGTTCACCATTGTACTCCAGACAACAAATGTAGTGCCTGTAAAGAAGAAACATTTAGTAAATGCTAATTAAATGTTAATATTATTAGCTTTGAAAAATAATTATAGCTGGGCGTGGTAGCTCACGCCTGTAATCCCAGCACTTGGGAGGCAGAGGCAGGAGGATTGTTGTGAGTTTGAGACCAGCCTGGGCTACAAAGTGAGCTCAAGGCCAGCCTGAACTGCATAGTGAGACTCTGTCTCAAAAAGACAAAAAAAAAAAAAAAAGAAAGAAAAATAATTATAACTTTTTAGTTTAAAATGTACATATATGATCTCTCATTATACATTTATATACATGCACAGAGAAATGACTCAGAAAATGTTACCAATAGTAAGGCAGAGTGTTAAGGATTTTGTGATTATTACTTTTTGTTTATGCTTTTGTGTATTTAAATTGTTTTTAAATTTATAAAATTTATAAAATAGCTCTAAAACTATTTGCCTTCAGGAATAATAGAAGAAAATATTGTCTCAATTTCCTTTACTGATCACTTAGGTTGTCTCACTGCACAGTCCTGGCAGGAAACATCATGTTATTTATTTTAGTGTAAGAATTTTAGTAGAGGAAAGGATCTACTAGAAATAGTAAATCAAGAGCCAGGCATGGTAGCTCACATTAGTAATCCCTGTACTCTCAGAGCTTGAAACAGGATTGGAAGCTCAATCCCAGCCTGGGTAACTTAGGCAAAACTTCTCAAGATAAAAAAGGGAAACAGAGTGTAAATCAGTGTAGAGGTTGTGGGTTCAATCCCCCATCACAGGGTGAGGGGATGACAGTACTGTGGTTTCAGTTGTTTGTTTGGCAGTATCTGTCATTGCCTCAGTCAGTGGTTTGCATGACATTAATTCTTCCATATATTACTTTCAGTCACTGTTTGAAAATTGTTAACACTATAGCTACTCTCAAATCCTAAGTATGTGAGTGATTTCTGCCAATGGGTCTGTGATTTGTTATACCAAGATTCCTTTAATCCTAGTCTCAACTATTCAGGAGACCAAAACAAGAGGATCACTTAAACTTGTGAGTTAAGTTTGGCCTGGATAGGGCCAGGGATTTAGTTCACTGGCACAGTGCCTCCCAAGTGCATAAGATCCCAAGTTTGATTCTCAGTACCAAAAAAAAAAAAAAAAAACCTTAGGCAACATAGAGATCATATCTCAAGGAACGAGATGCCTTAAGCCTATCTAAATATGATCTGCACACATGACAATATTTTGAGGTTTATTCATTTTTTTTATTATTTGCTCCAGAGAAAATAACCACTGACATACGTTGAAAATGAGAATTAATCTCATGAGTTTCTGGGAAATGCCATAGCATGCTCCAGCAAAGCACCTGTTCTGGTGTGTCTGTCTCTACCACATGTGGAAGTTCATTCTGCCCCTCTCACCTGGTTTTCTGCCTACATCTACTCAAGCAGAATTATCTTTATGAAATGTGAACCACCCTTATAAAATCCTTTTTTTGGTTTCCTTTGGTTTTTAGAATAATGGTAATCCTTTATTGTGATCTGTAGACTCCCTTTCTGTCTTGTTAGCCTTAGGGCACATCTTGCTTTCACCACTTCAGCCGCAGTGGTCTTTTTTGAATACATCATGTTTACTGACTTCCTCTTGCAGCCTGTGCACTTCTTCTAGTTTTGCTCAATCAGCCTCAATTCATGTGTGTCTGATCTTAAGTATCAGTTTCCAAGACAAGCTTGAATAGATCAAATCTCACTGTTATAGATTATCACAGCATGTTCCTTCACATTTGGAGTTTTACATTTATTTGTGTAGTTGTTTGACTAAGTTTCCACCATTAGACTGCAAGTTCCAGAATGGTAGAAATTCTGTGTATTTTATTTATGTTCATGCTCCACTGTCCTGATAAATAGTAGGTGACAATAAATAACTGGTGGTTGGAAGGAAGGACTGACATCCTTGCCAGAAATAAAATTTCTTGACCTATGATTAATCACCCCAAGAAGTTCAGTGGAAGGAAAAACTAAAAGTACATTATAAAAGCAAGATCTCTGTTTGCTTAGTGTGTGACTTATGTGGATAATTGATTTATTCATGGATTCTTGCTTTTCTATTTCAGCTTTACACCCAGATCTCTGATAATAGTTAGTAGGCTTTAATAAAATTTAAACAGAAATGAAGGAAAGATGAGATTATAGGAGAACCCATTCTGCTGCTACTAGTTTTTAAAACTTTTTTACTGTGGGAAAGTCCAAATCACATATAAAGACAGACAGAATAATAAAAGTAGTCCATGTGTATCATATCTTCTTTAACCTACTTTATTTTTTAAGAAGATCCCAAGCATGATTGTTTCATAGACATTTTCACTTTGTATTTTAAAAAGATAAGAACACTCAAAATACAAGTAGTATTATTATATCCCCAAAGTAACAGTAATTCCTTGGTGGCATCACATATCCAGGCAGTGTTGAGATTTCCAGTTGTTTCATAAATGTCTTTTTCATAGTTTGATTCAGAACCCACATAAGGTTCATGAACTGAAATCTATCAGTATGTCTCTAAAATCTCTTCTAATCTATGTGATACTTCTTTTTAAAGAACTATAGTTATGCTTACAGAGCTTTCCATGCTCAATTTTGCTGATAACATCCCTGTGATATAATTTAACATGTTCTTTTATCCTCTATATTTCCTGTAAATTGAACAGTTCCTCAAGTGATAATAAAACTGATTGATTTGGAGTTAAATTCTCAAATATAAACAGACTCTTTAGAAGTGATATTACCTTTGAAACTTTTTGATAGAGTAGAAATGTCTCATATCGCATGAGTGCACATATCTTCCAAGGGTTATGTATGCACTTCTGGACCACAGGAAACAATTGAAGAATTAATTATCACTTATTCTTGGCTCTGTGATTATTTTATGCTTAATTTTTGTCTTATATTTGTGACTAGTAAGCTCCTTCACTGCATACTTTGGATGTCTTTCTAGCCTCCAAGTTATTTATTGCAGAGGTGCACAGAGCAGTGGCTGCATCACTGCCATTTTCACTGTTCAGCATTTCCAGTGATTTTTACAGACTCAGGCAGGTTCATGGTTCTGTGATATCTTCTTGGTAGTATTTTAATGAGCCACAGTTTCACACTCAACACAGCTTCTATCAACTGTGATATCAGTGCGACCTTAAAGAATTCATGGAAGCTTCTAAGATGCCAGGAAAGAGCATGTGAGGAAAAACAGGAATAGATGCTTTGTTTATTTGCTAAAGAGCATGTTTGGATTGCATCTGTTTTGTAATCATGATTACTGATAAGCACTTTCTAGATCACTGCTATACCATAAGATATTCTGAATTTTCTTAATAATTTTCATCCCTGCCTTTTCTGACATGTGAATGATTAACATTGTTAAACCCAGCCGATGTGATGATGATTTTTTGGTGGCTGCTGTATTTTATTTTGGAGGTTATTGAACAGCAAGTGGTCTTAAGAAAAACAAATCATTTTCATTTAACTAGTTTGAGAATACAATGTTTAATACAGATATTCTTTGTTTGACAGCCTACCTATTTAAGTTGGAATTTCCTTTGATCATTTCTTTGTTCTGAATATTGTGATGTACATATCATATATAGTTTTCTCATTTAGATACCAATTCATTCAAAGACATACTCATAGGAGTAGTACTTGGTCATTAAGCAAGGAGTATCTATATATCCCAAGTTGTTTTGTGTAGCTAGCAGGAGTAGTCAACACTAGTCGTCCTCAAGTCACATTTGAGTGCCTATCTTGGCAATGGATATTGATTCTAATAAGTATTTGAAGGGCTTCCTTCCAGCCATTATCCACTTCTTTACTCCCTTGCCTGTTTTTCATCCCTTTTCACTTAGAAAATAATATAAATTCATTCATCAGTGTTTGGCATCTGTTCATTAAGCATTTGCACTGTATCAAGACTGTTCTCCACCATAGGATGTAGTGATGAGCTAGGTATATGCTGTTTTTTTCTGCAAGAAGCTTATAAATTAGAAAACAGATGAGCAGCTTCCAAAAGTGTGTTAAGTACTATAAGAGGACGAGCATATAGTGCTATAGAAATACATAGTAGAAACCTAATACTAAACCTAGGTTTGGGTGAGTTGGTTATGCAGAAAGTTGCAAATTAACTTAATCTACCACCTAAAAAAATGATTGACCAAAGTAGTTATAGTAAGTAATTTCAGTGAAGGATGATGTGATCTGAGTTTCATTTCTCACCTCAAATTGGAAAGAATCATCTAATCAGCAGATATCTTAGTATTTTAGAAGATTTAGGGAATAGAATCTGTCTCTTAATAAGGACTGACACAGAAGAAAAAAGTCAAGAATAATTCCCAGGTTTTTGTCATAGGCAGCTAGAAAGATCATGATAGCATTAGGTAAAGAGAAGGTTGGTGAAGGAAAATTATAAGTATACATAGATTTGAAAGGGTATTTTTTATTTTAAAGAGAATAAAACCAATCAAAATAAAACAGAATGAAGCCAATCAAACTAACAAATGTAAGTGACACAGGACCTCAGAACAATATGAAATCAACAGTGGTAAAGAGGAGGTGAAGGAAAATTATAATTATACATAGATTTGAAAGGGTATTTTTTATTTTAAAGAGAATAAAACCAATCAAAATAAAACAGAATGAAGCCAATCAAAACTAACCAATGAAAGTGACACAGGACCTCAGAACAATATGAAATCAACAGTGGTTACCATAACGTCTCTTGTTATCTTCAAAATAGCCACAGATACCCTCAGACATAGTAAAAATCAAACAAAACAGAACAAAATAGAACCTATAAAAACAAAACAATGAATGCAATAAAGGACTTCAAAACAAGCCAATAGTAAATCCCAAATGACTACCATAATATATCTTGTTATCTTTGAAATAGCTATGCATGCCATTGGATATAATAAAATCAAACAAAACAAAGCAATAAAACCCAATAGAACAGTGAAAATGATACAAGACTTCAAAAAGTAATAAGGAATTAACAATGGCTAGCACTTTCAAAGGAGATCCTCCATAGATGCTGCATTGTATATTATCATCCTCTGAATACATGATCAGACCACCAGCTTTAGGTCTACAAAGTCAGTGAAACACTAAACACTACAAGTATTAAATTGTGTTTTACCTCAATAGCAGCTTGTGTTTCTCAGGATCAGCCAGTCACTTATGGTGGCAGGGGGGCAGGGTTTGGCTCTTGTTTCCCAGCTCACACTGGAAGGGGCTGGGGCTGGCACTAGCTGTCCCCACAGCGACCCTCGCATGGCACTGATTCGCATGGAGGGCTTCTTTCTTGATGACTTCTTGTTCTCTTCTCCCATAATCTGCAAATGGTGCTGACTCATGGGGAAAGGTTGGGGTCTGGCTGTCCCCGCAGCAACACTGATTCACAGAGAGGGCTTGCTTCTTGGTGAATTCTTATTCTCTTCCCCCACAGTCCGTGAATGGCGCCGACTCACAGGAAAAGGTTGGCGTCTGACTCTTCCCCCCAGCAGCCCATGCATTGCTCTGATTCGTGGGGAGGGCTTGCTTCTTGGTAACTTCTTTGTTCTCTTACCCCCACAGTCCATAAATGGCCATGAATTTGAAAGTTTTAAGTGTAAAGATGTTAAGTGTCAGGCAGCAAAGCTGTTAGGCTATTGTATATTTAGGTCTGTAATTGAAGAAAAAGGTGGAAAATGTGTTAGTTGAGGGTGTGGAAGATTTTTGCATCCTCAGTGAATATTTAGTGAAAAGATGAAGATCTAGATTAAAATCTCAAAGCAGTAGAATTGCCTTCCAAAAAAAGAAGAAATGATTAACAGTATCCACTGTTGTCATAAGGACTAAAAACTCTCCATTGAGTTTTGCAAAGTTTATTACTAATCCTGGTAAGAGCATTTTATTGACTTTTTCACCACCATATCATATTGGACTATGTTGGCTTAAATGGAAAGTTAGGAAGTCAAAGATAGCTATGTTACTTTACTCTTTAAAAAGTCCAGGAGTGAATTACCCAACAGAGAAAAAGCCACTAGCTGATGGAGACTACAAGTTTGAGAGGAAGTCTAGAGATTGTTTTGACTTTTTAAAATAAAAGAAATGAGCATACTTGAATGTTGCTAGGAAGGAGCCAATACAGAAGGATGTTGAAAATCCATAAGAACAAAGAGAAATGGGAAAGAAGGGGTCCCTGTGATAAACAGCAAAAAGTAAAGGTGGGTATGTGGACAGGTAATTTTATTGATCTGGAAAGAAATCGAGGGAGTTTTATCTATTGGCTTCTATTTTTCTGTAAAATGGAAAGTAAAATTACATGTGATAAGGGAAGAAGAAGAATCAGTTTTCTAGAAAACAAGACATGTTTACAATAGCTACCTTGAGGAAAGGAAGTCCCATTAGGAAAACATACATAGTATAGCACCAAGAGCACAGTGTACTAGTGACCATAAGTGTATATAGGTAGCATCCTAGCAAGCTGAGTGACTTCTCATGTGCTCACGTTTCTCAAACATTGCCTAGCAGTTTATCCCAGGGTACTTTTTAAAACACAAAAATATAAATAAAGACATATGATTGGATTCATCTACAATGGCTGTGTTTCTCAAGCAGATAAGATGGTATGGCTATAGGGCAAAGCTGTTGAAAACTAGCAAGAGAGTTATAGAAGTGATGAAGCACAAAAAGTCCAAGCTGGAATATGTACAAAGATGCATACGTTGGATCTTCTAGGCATTTCTAAGAAGCAGTGTTGTGAAGGCCAAGAACAAAAGCAACAAGATAAAACTTCTTTGCTGTCCCTTCTCCTTGCTCTAGGAAGTGCCAAGTAACTTTTAAATTGAGAAGCATTCCTAGTGATCTAAGCAACTTGAAGAATCCAGGCCACAAAAGGAATTGAGACTAGAAAGGAGAGCCATTTGGACTCTATACTAATTAATGTTTTTAATCTAGCTTTAGATTTCCCTATGTAGGTATTACATGGATATTGATGCTTTTATGGCAGTGGATTTTAAAAACCTCTCATATTGGGATTTTTAAAGATCAACTTTATCAAGGAAATATTAATGTTCAATAAAATGTACCCATATTAAATGTACAGGTGACTGAGTTTTGACAGCTGTCAAATGTATTTTGATTTTGAGCAGTTTCAGTGGTCATACTTTTAATGATATATTTGTTTACCCTAAAGATGATTCACTTGGAGCACCTTCACATGAAGTTGCCTATATTTACAATCTAACTTATGCTATTTGTAATTTACTTCTAGGGTTCAGCTACACGAATGGACCACGAAACAGCCAGTGTTTTGAGTTCTGGTAGCACACACTCTGCACCTCGAAGGCTGACAAGTCACCTGGGAACCAAGGTAACAGAAGATTACAAACCCTGATTGTTAATACTGTGAATTCTTTGCTAGGAATTTTCATGTACTTTTTCTGAAGGAGAATTCTAATTCAGTCTTTCAAGGAAATGACATCATTTTATACAAAGACACATAAAAAGGAAAATGAGGATTATAAAATCTGACAGGCCAGATAGTTGTTAATTCTTTTTCAGCCTCCTCATTCACTTTTCAGGGAGTATCCTCAGCTCCAGCAAAACTGGCTTACTTCCTGAATAGTCCCTGAGACTTTGTGCCTGTGAGCTATTCTTATTCCTCTAAATGAGGAAAAATAAATAAAATAAAGTAGCTCTTACATAATTAAGTTCAAATACAACTCCAGATCTGTCCAATAGCAACATATACTTTTTACTGTAAAAAACTTGCTAATATGCAACAAACTTTTGTGTGAAAACTGACTGTTAGAATGCCATTTCCTTTTGAAATGATTTGTACATAATAATATTAAGGGTTTATTATGGGTTTTGAAGGCCAGATACTGCTAAAATATGGATTATTTCATTAACTCTTAATAAGCATTAGGTAAATTTCTACATGCAGCTCAGAAAACTGAAGTTCCAGGAAATCAAATCAGTAGCCTATCATTACATAGCTTGCTTATAAGTGGTAAAGCCGATATTTGAACTTTACCATATTTTGAAGAATGTTTTCTTCGAAATAGTTGTCCATACCCTGACACACAATAAAGTCAAACAAAACAAAATAGTATAAAACCAGTCAAAACAAAAGAATGGAAGCACTAGGGGACACATTTATCCACAGCTTTCTACTGCCTTCCTAAAACTTTTATACCTAAAATTTGTGTGTGTGCACATTAGAGCAGCAATTCTCGGCCTCAGAACTATTGTCTAGTCAAGCAGCATTCCTGGACACTACCAACTAGATGCCCCTAATACTAGTGTTGCCCTACAATTACAACCAAAAATGGCTCTAAGATGTAGCCAGATTTATGGGAGAGGGAGTCATCCCTGAATCAGAACCAATGATGTATAGATATGATGTATTCTTTTATATTCTACTTTCATGCAGTAACCTCTAATTTTTAAATGAAGCTGGTGACTGTCCAGGATAACTGGGTGTTGTTTTTCTGTGTCCAACCTTTTAAGTAAGTGCTTAGAATTTATTCAGAGAGTAATTCATGCTTACAAAATGCTTTTAAAAATAGAAAATAACTACAGATCCTGGCATTGTAACTCCCTATGTGCTCAAGACATTTTCCTTTTTATAGTAAAATATTTTCACATGAGACAAATCATATCAGTTTAACAATATTACACTTACCATCTAATGAGAATTCATGATTGCTCAGTTAGTACTTAGTAAATTGTTGCAAAAAATGTTTTCTACTTAATGGTTATATTGTAGATTAAAAGAGATAAAACATTATTTTAAATTGCATAAAGAATTTGGATAAAATGCATTCCTTTGTGTGAGATAATATCCCTGTGTGTAAGAGACCAGTTAATTTTCACTGTTTATACTCAGTAGATTACCACCATCCAAAGCAGACAAATAGCAGTTTAAGTATGCAGGAACCTACTTTCTTTTTCTTCTGTATAATGCCACTACTATGATTTATTCACATAAATAATTGTTGATGATTACCTGGATTTTGATAAGCACTCATTACTTTATCCAATATTTTTCTTATTTTGTTTTGCTTTGAATGAGTTATAGTAAATATCCCATTCTTCACTTCATTAGTTTTGGCTTTTGGATAACATAATTTTGTTTCTAAACTCATTTGACCCACAGGTGGAAATGGTGTATTCATTGTTGTCAATGCTTGGTACTCATGATAAGGATGATATGTCGCGAACTTTGCTAGCTATGTCTAGCTCCCAAGACAGCTGTATATCCATGCGACAGTCTGGATGTCTTCCTCTCCTCATCCAGCTTTTACATGGCAATGACAAAGACTCTGTATTGTTGGGAAATTCCCGGGGCAGTAAAGAGGCTCGGGCCAGGGCCAGTGCAGCCCTCCACAACATCATTCACTCACAGCCTGATGACAAGAGAGGCAGGCGTGAAATCCGAGTACTTCATCTTTTGGAACAGATACGAGCTTACTGTGAAACCTGTTGGGAGTGGCAGGAAGCCCATGAACAAGGCATGGACCAGGACAAAAATCCAAGTATGTTCTCTGTAATATACATCATAGTGCATGATTCAAAGCAAATGTAACAGTTTTAGGGTAGAAAAAATATTTTTAGTTAATATGTTGCCTTTATGAATGGAGGAAAAATTCATGTTAGCTGTCTGTGCTGCTAACATTATTTTATAGTTATATTGATGTTTTCCTAGAAAACAACACATGAAAATATGTGCATTGCTATGCAACCAAAAAATAACAGCAAATCAAAAGAAATTTATAAAACCAAAGATTTGAGCTAGAGATAACTCGAGCAATTAGGTTCCCTCTTTTATTGCATAGATTAAGCTCAGAAAAGTAACTTTGCCTAAGTTCATCCAGCTGTTAGTGACAAAGCCATAATCTTTTATACTTGCATACCAGCCTATTCGGTGGACTCGCTATATTATACTATTTGATACTCACAAAAACCTTGTGAAGTAAAAAAAAAGGAGATATCATCTAGAAATTGAAGCTCACAGAGATTAAATGCTTTACCTTTGGCCACATGGTTAGTAAGTGGGAGAGCCAGGAACCAAGATCATATCTGCTAACTTTCAGCTCAGAACTCTTCTACTATATCATCTTGCTCCAATGAATGGGCCCCAGTGACTGGTGGTTCAAAAATAAAAACCACCCAACTATCTGGTCTGAAAAGGTCCCTTGGCCACCAGCCCCTCCCCCTCAGGAGCAGGGAATATAGAAATCAGGTCCTTTGGGGACGTAGAACTTCATTCATGTAGCCAAGAACCAACATCAGTAAGTGTATAAGGTAAGGTCTTCCTCTCACCCAGTAAAAATGCACACAAAGAGAATAAGAAGGTGATGCTATTGTGTCAACCTGTTGATTTAGGGGAGCAGGACAGGGTGCAATGGTAAAAATAGGGCTTGTGACACTATAGCAGTTTTTTCTAAGAAAGTATAAAATATATTTGAGGAATAAGAAACAAGCAGAGATGATCCTTTATATGCTTGTTTTAGGGATGAGAACCAATAAGAGATCTTTATTGGCAATAGAACATTGCCTTTCTGGATTTTCTTCGGCTGTCCACATCTATGAAAGGACTCAGATTATTACTTCTGAAAAATACTTTTTAAAAACTGTGTTATATCAAATAATGAATCTCAAAACCTTGCACATAGTATTAAATGTGTAGGTACATTTTCTTGGACACCTTTTTCTTTCAATTTTTTACTATCTGTATAATTAACTTTCTCTACTCGGTATCAGATTTGTACAAAGCCATATGCTTTTAACCAGTGCTCACGACAGTGGTTTAAATTAAAATTATAAACAAAACTAAACAGTTTCATACCAGATTTTTTTATTCTTTTATACAGCCAACATAATTTTAAATTTTTAGATATGCAAGTTAATAATATGAACCTATAAGGAACTTGAACATGGTCAGTCAAGGGCAGCTGAGTGGCAGACATCTTTATGAAACTAAGAAAAGCTCTTTGCTACTCATTTTCTATCCCATATATAGTATTTATTTATTTATTTATTTATTCATCCATTCAGCAAATACTTGCTGATCCACTAAGATACTATAATCTCTATATAGGGTTATATTATTGATCCCTATGGGTTTTTTTTTTGATCCCTATGTATTTTGCAGTATAATAACCATCATTGCTTTTGAAGTAACAAAACATGATTTATATCAATTTTATTTTTCAGTGCCAGCTCCTGTTGAACATCAGATCTGTCCTGCTGTGTGTGTTCTAATGAAACTTTCATTTGATGAAGAGCATAGACATGCAATGAATGAACTTGGTAAGGCAAAAATGTTCCTTCACGCCATAGCCAACAACTGGTGGAATTCTAAATCATCGTAGTGTAGTAAGTGAAGATGTTTAATCACTGATAAATTGATATATAAAGCCACTAACTTCCATTACTAGCTGCATCCTCCTTGTAGCAGAAATTTATACTCTGGTTTCCATGGGAGAAAAGGTCTTGAATCATGAAATTGCTACTTTATTATAAACTAACTGGGATTTTCAAAGTCTTACCTAAATATTGAAAAAAATTACCAAGTGAACCTATTGCCAAGGTAGACCCTGTGTGAAAGTTGATAAGATAATTTGAATTACTTTGAAATACAAAGTTACTTCACTGCTCTTGAAATCTGTCAGTCACTTTTGCTGATCATCAGGAGGAATCATTTTTAAGACTTTAATTTATCTTCATACATATCAGTATTTTACTGGATTTTCTTCATAAACAGCATGGTATCTTTGAAACTGGCTAATATTGAAAAACATGCACTAATTTAAGTTAGAAACATTTAATCTGCATTTATGCATCTCATTTTTCATGTAATGGCTTTTCTTTGATTTCTAGGTTCATTTTGCACAAATGGTATTTATAAATTGCATCATGCTGAACCACTTTATGTGAACCAGATTTCTCTAGTTGTGCCACAATCAAGAACTGTACACTGGGCTGGGGATTTAGCTTAGCGGCCTAAGCGTCTATCTTGCAAGGGTGCAGTCATGAGTTCGATCCCCGGTACCAAAAAAAAGAACCGTACACTGCGTTTCCATCTTAATGTAGCTGTGCCCTTGCTTTTTGTGCTATTTATGTTATTGCATTCCAGCCCCTGCTTTGTATTCTTACCACTCTATCATTCATCATTTATCTTAAAAGTGATAAAATCATGAGACTCTTAAACACAGACAACCTACACAGCCAAAAGTGAGTGTTGTTTTTTCAGAGTCATCACTTTGGGAGGCTCTGTACTTTGAGATTTCAGGTCTGTCCTCCAACAGGCATTTCTTCCCACAGGCCCACCTAAATCTCTCCTCCTCTAGCATCCTGTGAAACCTCAGTTAATCTTAAATGAGTTCTCCCCTCCTCAGTATAATCTCAGCATTTGTGGAAAAAAGAAAAAAAATGTAATGCTAGTAATGAGAAGAATTAATACAATTTTGAAACAGTATAAAGTTTTTCTATAAATGTTCCTTTGTAGACTAGGACTGACACATTAATCACATGAATTTTAAAATAAAACTTAGACTCAGTATTTGTTCCTCTTCCTTCTTCAGGTAGGAAGGCTACCCGGGGCATTTCATCACAGGAGCTAGGGCAGGGGCTTTCAGGTGAGGAGCAGGATGGGACCTCTGGGGGTGTGATTTGCTGGGGACAGAGCCACAGGAGTTGCCTTCCTCTCACTTCTAACCTCCAAAGTGGCCCTGGAGCAAAAGGACGATTAAGGTTTGTGGATTAGGGAGAAATAGTATAATGTAACACAGTTATCTTGGCAGTAAAGGAGTAAGGAAGAAATATCTCAACTGGATGAAGGGAGATTCTTAACTCCAGTGAACTAAGACAGTTTCCAAGTCATTTGAGTTTAAGGTGAGAGTATCAGTGATACATATTTGTTAATTCCAAAACCTGTCCCAGAAACTGTTAGACACTAGAATTTTCTAATGATTAAGATTTGGTCCTGGCTTCCAAGGAACTTACAGTTTATTAATATAAGTATGTCACATAATTTCTATCATAATGATCACTAGAGACTTTTGTCAAACCATATAGACTCAGGCTCTGAAGCAATCTTCAGAAGAGGGGCCTAGAAATCATATTTAGTGAGCAATCTGAGTGATTCTTATGATCAGAAAACTGGAATACTGTTCTATAGAATATTGATGGTTAGCCCCTATTACTTATTTTTAAAGCGAGTATTTAATTCTAATGGTAACTGTCTAAACCAAATAAAACAAAAATAATATACTTTTAAAAATTAAATGCCATATCTGTTTCCTTTTTTAAATTATGAAGATTCTGTTTAATGTCAGCTGAGGCCATTAATCCTCCATCTTCTATAAAGTTCTAAGATACTGTATTGAATAGTAATTAGATCAGTCAAGACTACTATCTAACAGACACCAAGAAAAATGTAAAAAGACATATTCATCATCTTTACATTACTTTGAAACAGCCTAATTTTTCTTAGGGAAATTGATACTTTAATTCAGACACTGACTTGCTTAACACTTTAGTGAGTTCATTTATAGTTTTAACATACAAATTACATTCTTTGCCTCAGAATTCACTGTAATCTTTATATTTACCTGAAATCTTAAAGGGTTCCTTCTCATACTCCAAAATTTATTGAGTATTCTTTTTTCATTAGCCATGTCCTTCATGGTTTTGTTGACATCTTCCATATCCTTCTCTAATCTATTTTTAGAGTTGAGTCCTAAAATGTTTAGTCCTTCTAAACCAGAGTCCTGAACTCTTTGACCATTAAATCCTGTCTTGAAGATGTAACTTACAGTTCTTAAGAAAGTATTCCAGATACTGTTGTGTCAGGCAGAATTCTATGCAGAAAGAAAGCATAGTTTGTTTTATTTCAGAATTGATAACGGCTTTATAATACTCACCATTTTGGGGTTCTCATCAATATTCTCAATTACAGTCTTCAGGTTTACAGTAACTCCCATGTGAATATCCTGGGTCAAAATTTTCAGTAGTTTTACTGGCTCCTCCTCCTTCACCCAACTATAAAATAGCATTGCTTGAGGCTTTGTCTTAGCGCTCTCTCTGTATTGCTTACTATCATCCACTTCCAAGCTTCATTTTACCATGCTAGGATTAGTATTCAGTTAATGTTTTTCAATTTACATCTCAATCCAAGTTCTCCCTCATGAGTTGTAGACACATTATCACACTATTTACTTGACATCATCCTTATATAGTATTTCAGACACTTCAAACTCAGCTATCACAAACTGAATTTGTTACTCCTTTATCCCCAAATCTCCCAGGACTCCTTTTGTCATCCTAATCAATCCACATGCTCAAACCAAAGTTTTAAGAAGTCATCCCTGGGGCTAGGGATTTAGCTCAGCAGCATAAGCACCTGCCTTGCAAGTGTGCGGTCATGAGTTCGATCCCAGTACTGATAAAAAAAATAAATCATCCCTGCCACCCCCCAACCTCTACTTCCCTAGTACCTAAAATGATTCTGCTGCTTCTTTTTTTTTTTTTTTTTTTGGGTCTTTGAGACAGGGTCTCACTCCACAGTTCAGGCTGGCTTTGAGCTCAGTTTATAGCACAGGCTGCTCTCAAACATGCAGCAGTCTCCTGCCTCAACCTCCTGAGTGCTGGGATTACAGGCATGCACCACCTCTGGCTGTTCTGCTTAATTTTATCTTAGCCTGCTGTTCTTTTCATCCCCAGTCCAAGCCACTGTTGTCTCACTTACTCTGCAGTATTTTGTCTTACCTCTCTCCCTATTTCCAATCATATTCCATTCTGTACATTGCCACTACCATAGTTTATTTAGAATGTGCATCTAAATTTCCTCTGCCTAAAATTCCTAATGGAGAATAGAAAGTCTTACATGATCTGGTGTCTATCCTTTTTTTTAGCCTCATCTCCTTGTTGCTTTATAGTTCCTCTGCTAAAATGCTTCTTTCAGCTGGGCATGGTGGTGCACACCTATAAACCTAGCTCTTGGCAGGCTGAAGCAAGAGGATCATTGCAAGTTTGAGACCATCCTGGGCTACAAAGTGAGCTCAAGACCAGCCTGAACTGCATAATCAGACCCTGTCTCAAAACAACAAAAAATAAAAAATAAATAAAATGCTTCCTTCTCATCCTTGCCCCAACTTTGTTAACTACTCATTCATTCTTTAAGTCTCACCTTAAACATTTATTTTCTTAGTCTCAGGACCTGTCCCTATCCTAGGTCTAGGTTAAATCCACCTATTTTCTTAAACCTCTGCTTGATAGACTCTGTCACACTTAAATTAGTTTTTCAGTGTCTGTCTTTGTTCTACTTTGTAAGCTCCAAAGTTTTGGTTCACTAACTACATGTTTTCCACTGTCACAAATGGATGGAAGAAAATGTTCTTAAATATGGTCTGGATTTTCTTTAAACAAATTAATACTACTTATCAACATTCAAAATTTTGGTTTCTTCTAGTCACAAAAGTTTGCATGAATCACAGCTACATTATTTGGCCTGAATTTCTTGCCCCAAGATGGAAATTTGTTTTTATAAACTTGCAGATTCTGCTATATGCTAATCCTTTATAAGATCATTTATAAAAATACTGATGTACTAGTCCTCTTCCTGCTTAATGACATATTTACACTTAGTGCCCAAGAAGTGCCTGTTCATAGTCGTCATTTTTGTGTCTGAGCCACTTCTCTGTGACAAAACAGTATTCCAAGTCTTATGATGATTGTTTGGTGATGAATAATATTTTATAGTGCCATATGCATTTTTATCCTTCTTTTGTTCACTTTTTCACCATTTTGCTTCACTTTTTTAACTCCTTTTTTGTCTTTCCCTTCCTTTCCCCTTTGTTTTTCTCCTTACCTTCCTAATTTTGACCACTGTGGGCATTATTGAGCTACCCCTTGGTCGAAATACAGAGAAAAAAATACTAAATCCTAGTACTGTTGGTATTTGATACACTCAAAGAAAGTAAGAATTTAAAAACACACATGCACAAATAAGTAGCTTTATAGAATTTAGTGATAAGTTGAACAGATAATTTTATATGAAAACATAAGGTTTGCTTCATGCAGTTTCTTTAAAATGTCATTATTCCAAGAGTAATTGTTTGATCAGTAAGAAAATACTAAAGTAGTTAGGCCATAGTGTATGATAGTGAAGAGTGTTTGTAAAGCCCTGATAATAAAAATAAGTTTCCTTTTTACATTTAGGAAGACCTAATATTAGAAAATAGCCTTCTTCATTATCAGCGAGGTATAATGTATGCGTTATAAATGGAAAATAATACTTACTTCACTCAGTAAAGCAAGAGACTGGAGGGTGGAGAAACAGGCAAAAAGTTGTCATTTCTACCTTATAAATATATTACACAAAAGTCCTTCACAGTTTTGTGGTTTGTAATTCTCATGGCAAATTTAAACCATATACTGACATGCTTTGAGATCTTTTTCCAAATATTTAAGTTACCAATTTGATACCAATTTTTTTTTTACTTTAGATTATTGTCTTTTCCTCTTGCCCTTTTTAAATTAGGGGGACTACAGGCCATTGCAGAATTATTGCAAGTGGACTGTGAAATGTATGGGCTTACTAATGACCACTACAGTATTACTTTAAGACGATATGCTGGAATGGCTTTGACAAACTTGACTTTTGGAGATGTAGCCAACAAGGTATGTTTTTATAAGATCTGATTTGTTTGTTTTTGTTTTTTTAAGATCTATTTCTGAAGGTAGCTCGAGTATGAGTTAATTAAGTTTCCTAGCTGCTTCTCAGTGATTTTCTTTTTGTCACCCTACTAATAAAAAGATGACTAATACAAACTTAAACTTCACACCTACTTACTCATTTGATTTCTTACATACAAACAAAGACAAAAACACATTCACACATGGGACAATAATAATAAATTTATATAGTTACATTAAAAATAGTAGTCTAGGAATGAGAGCAAAAATCTGAAAATCCTGGTAACCAACACAAGTGTTACATGCATACTGGTTCCATCCAAATGAAAAACCTTATTTTAAACTCCTTTGCTTATTAATTTTTTATCATTAACTCACTTTCTTTTTCCAGTTGGGCAAGGGAGGAACAGATGCAAAAATTTAGGAAAATATTTTTCATTTAGGTAATCTAGTTCTAGATCTTTAGTGGGTGAAAGATATCAGTTATGATTAAAATGAAACTGAAAATTAGATTTAAAGTTTAGTATCCAAAGACAAATCACAACTCCAGGTTGCCTTGTTGATTACACTCTGTTCTATCTCATTCTGCAGGCTACACTCTGCTCTATGAAGGGCTGCATGAGAGCACTTGTGGCCCAACTAAAATCTGAAAGTGAAGACTTACAACAGGTACTAGCTAGAATGTCAAATGTTTTTTCTTGGATATTAGCAAGTTAATGTCCTGATTTATATTAAGCCACACCTCAGTATTTAGTATCTCATGTGTAATGTATGGTTCTATTAACACTGGAATAAAGAAAATTAAGTATATAGTAGGAATTCTTTTGGCACTCTAGTAGCACTGAGGAATTTATTATAAGTAGAACATTCCTAATCCAAAGTCTGAAACACTCTGAAATCTGAAACTTCTTGAATGCAACATGATATCACAGTGGAAAATTCTACGTCCTGAAACATAGTTACATGCACAAGATTATCAATTAACTTCACAGAATGAAGTTACCTTCAAGTTATGGGTATATAAAACATAATTGAATTTTGTGTTTAAACTTGAGTCCCCTACCCAAGTTAATAATATATAAATTTGTAAATTTGATTCACCTGCAGGTTATTGCAAGTGTTTTGAGGAATTTGTCCTGGCGAGCAGATGTAAATAGTAAAAAGACACTGCGGGAAGTTGGAAGTGTGAAAGCATTGATGGAATGTGCTTTGGAAGTTAAAAAGGTACCTATGAAAACATTTGGTATTGTAGTATAAATCCATATTCAACTACTTTTTATTGCTACCTTCATCCAAGAGATTCCCTAATTTCTGATCTGTTTATCTCACCAGTTCATTGTCTCAGTCCAAACTCTTTTAAAGTATTTGGGGGGAAACTATACAAACTAGCTTAGGATTTCTCAGTTTCAGCACTATAAACATTTTAGACCAGATAATTCTTCCTTCTGCGGGGCCAGCGGTGTATTGTAGGATATTCAGCAGCATCCCTAGCTCCCAGTACACCCTCCTTCCAGTTGTGATAATCAGAAATGTTTCTAGAAATTGCCATATATTCCCTGGAGGGAGGAAGGACAAAATCATTCATGATAATAAGCCAGACATGGTGACACATGCCTATAATCCCAGCACTTATTGAGACCAGCCTAGGCTACAAAGTAAGCTCAAGGCCAGCCTGAGCTGCATGCACAGTGAGACCCTGTCTCGAAAAGACAAGACAAAAAAAAAAAAAAAAATCACTCATGATAAAAAATCAGTATGTTACCTTTGAGCTCTTCAAATGTCTCACTCTCCCAAAGTCCTCAAAGTTTGGCAGTCAGTTTATCAAGAGATGATTAGACCCAAAAGTGAGGAATCCCTAAATAACAAACAGTTTACAGAAGGAAGTGTCTCCAGTGGGATTCTAGTTTAGAAGCAAAGCTAATTAAAACATAAAAATTAAAAACTTATCTGAGAGAGATCAAAGAACTCATCTAGTCTGGACTTTATCCAATCAATCCAAGACCCACAGTCCACATTTTTTTTTTACATGAAGATTCATGATGTTCTTTCTATAGGCACATACCACCAGTCCTGACATAGTCTGCATTTTCTTCTTCAACTTTCCTTTTCAGAGAACATAAAGGGTTTTTGGTTTTCGTTTGTTGTCTTTCATTGTTTATTTAGTTATTATATTTTTGGTAACATATGTTACATTACATCTAAAAAATACTTGAAATTTAGTAGTAGACAGAAATTATTAGCTGGGCCTAGTGGTACATTCCTATAATCCCAGCTACTCAGGAGGTTGAGAAGATTACAAGTTCAAGACTGGCCTGGGAAACTCAGTGAGAAGTGAAACCCCATCTCAGGATAAAATAGGACCAGGAATGTATCTCAGTCATAGAGAGGTTGCCTAGCACAGGCATGGCTCTGGAGTTCAGTCCCTAGTGGCACAAAAAAAAAAAAAAAGACTGACATCAGGATCGTGGCAAATTGTGAGCAAATATTTTTAAGTGTATATTTTTTCAAATTTTTTTTAGTATTTTTATGCCAGTTACTATCTGGCAGTTTACTAAGATACATATTAGGGAGCTCAGGCTTTTTTAAATTACTTTGGGGTTTTTGTGGTGTTTTGTTAGTAGTGGGGGTTGAACCCAGAGTCTTCATACTGTGCTACATTCTTAACCTGTTTCTATTTCTTATCTTTTATTTTGGGTCTCATTGAGTTGAACTTAAACTTGTGATTCTCCTGCCATATGATTAAACTTGTGATTCCAGAGTGCTGGGACCATCACACCAAGACACACTGTTACTTTTTAGTTATTTACAAGCAAGTAAGTAGGTAGATGGACAGACAGATTAAACAGACAGGCAGGTAGGCAGGCAGATTTTTAATACAATAGAGTATTGTATATACTGCTGTTGTAACTTGAGCATGTCATTTAATGGGATGTCTTAGACATCTTTCCATATCCATATGAAGTATATAGGAGTTTGAGTTTCTATCCTGAAAATGTTGTATTTTCAAAATGCACATTAGTTTTATTTCATACCCCCTAAGTTCTTTTAAGATACATGTATGTGTACTATCTAAATATTTAACTTTCAATCAGTAGACATAAACAAATTATGAGAAACTAATTCCAACTCTAAATAGTTGTCACATATTCTGTTTCTTATTAGGAATCAACCCTCAAAAGTGTATTGAGTGCCTTATGGAATTTGTCCGCACACTGCACTGAGAATAAAGCTGATATATGTGCTGTAGATGGTGCACTTGCATTTTTGGTTGGCACCCTCACGTACCGGAGCCAGACAAACACTTTAGCAATCATCGAAAGTGGAGGTGGGATATTACGGAATGTTTCCAGCTTGATAGCTACAAACGAGGACCACAGGTACATACAGAGTTCTATGCTACTTTTTAATTAATTAGAGTAGAATTAATTTCTTCAAAAAGACATAATTGTATTCCAAGATTTAGGTCAGCAGCCTAAGTACCTGCTTGGCAAGCACAAGGTTGTGGGTTCAATCCCCGATGCCAAAAAAAAGAGAACAGTAAGAAACAAAAAGACCCAACTGTAAATATTTTGTGTAATTATAAAGTTCTTACACAAAATGCATTTACTGCAATGAAAAGATAATTCTAGTTTAACTCATTAGTGTGCTTAGTCTAATAAAATTTATAGTACCATAAACAAATACAGAAATAAACAATTATTAAGTATAGCCCATATGTGGAGGAAAAAAATCTAAGTCACAAGTAATAGAACAGAATCACTTCTTGTTTCTTAGCATCGTATGTATAAGACTATGAGACTGACTTTTAAAACTAAGCAAAAACTGTAAACATGGCCCATGTACATTTTTCTATTGATGTCTTAATGTCAGTAATTATATTTAGCCTCTAGCCAGTCACCTAGGTGCTGAGATTTGCAAAACTGGAGAGATCACTTCCAGGTCAGAGCACACATTTTAAAAACTTGGACTCTGCATCAAAAAAAAATTAGTATCTTTCACAGCTTATTAATTATCCAATACTATTCCTCTTATTTTCCAAAAGAATATGATGTTCTTTTGTAAATGAACCTGTAAGAATATATGTATACATCTTTTTAGGCAGGCATAGTGGCACACATCTATAATCGCAGCACTCTCAGAGGCTGAGGTTAAGGTGGAAACTGAGGCGAGAGGATCATGCATTCCAGCCTAATTGAGCAACTTAATGTGACCTTGTCTCAAAAAATTTCAAAGGACTGGAGATATAGCTTAGTGCTAAAACCCTGGGTTCTATCTCCAGTATTGTGAAGAAAGAAAAAGTTTTTGATGCACAGATTACAGGCTTTACATCCCTTTCTGCTAAAAAAGAAGATATCTTGAACTCAGTAAAGAATCATTTGACTACTGGACTACTGAGAGAAGACCACCATGTTAAAGCTTATTGTATACCCTTGCCAGTCAATTTTAAATCCCACTAAAGCAGAATATGCTGTCACTGGGGTTCAATTTGCCATGCATTCAAAGAACTACAGTGTAGCTGGCATCAGTACCAGAGTTCAGTATGTTGATTCTTAGTCCTGTATTTGTACATTTTAAATGTCTTGAAAATCTTTATATTATCTTTAAAGTAATGACTGTGCAGACATTGTGCCAGAGAGCATTTATAAAGCAGATCCAATATCACAAAACAATACCAGAGACATAGAGATGACTCTAGAAAGTAAGTATGCTGATGTAGAAGCATACAGGAGGCTCCCTGAGTTCTAAAGGATGTATCAATCAGTCCGTCTACCTCTTCTTAAGATATCTCAGTAATCCACTCAGTGGCATACATCTGTAGATTAAATTACTACCAAGTTCCTGTTAAAGATTTTATGATCTAGTTACAATTCTTAAGTTGAAAAACAGTTGCTATGTAAATAAATATACCTGCCCCCTCCACAAAAATTTTTTTTAAGATGCTGGTTCAAAATAGGAAGTATAATATAGATGGAAAATAACACTTTTACTTCTTTTAGTCTGACAGGTAACTACAGGCATTCCTTGTTTAACAACTGAGTTCTGTTCCTGCAACTAGGTTAAGTGAGTCAGTCACTAAACGAGGAATTGAATGCAGTATTGAGAAAAAAGAAATGGTCAAAGGAAATTTCTATTTGATGACTTGTTTTTATTTGCATAACTTACATGTAATACTATAATATATAACAGAAAAAAACTATAGTACTGTACAATACAATCAGCAAAAATTACAGTATTGTATAAACAAAGTGTACTGTACCAAAAGACACTAGAACTATATCAACAAGATGTACAGAACTGTACAAAAAAAGACCAGTCCTGGGTCCAAGCGGTGAAGTCTTAAGTCTGAGCAGCATGCCTGGGTCATAAACAGGTAGGTCTTAAAATGAAGAATATCTATAATTTAAAACATTAAGTGTACTAAAAGAATAAAAGGCAATGTGGATGCTTGGAATTTATAGGTTACTTGGTACAATCATATTATGCTATTAAATTTTAGTAGTATCTTCAGTTTTAAGTTTGCTTTCTCCTTTTGTGTTATTATGGATATTTAATTAATTAATTTATGATGTCTTGTTATTCCAGGCAAATCCTAAGAGAAAACAACTGCCTACAAACATTACTGCAACACTTGAAATCTCACAGTTTGACAATAGTCAGTAATGCATGTGGAACTTTGTGGAACCTCTCAGCAAGAAATCCTAAAGACCAGGAAGCATTATGGGACATGGGGGCAGTCAGCATGCTCAAGAACCTCATTCATTCAAAGCACAAAATGATTGCTATGGGAAGTGCTGCAGCTTTAAGGAATCTCATGGCAAATAGACCTGCAAAGTACAAGGATGCCAATATTATGTCTCCTGGTTCAAGCTTGCCATCTCTTCATGTTAGAAAACAAAAAGCTCTAGAAGCAGAATTAGATGCTCAGCATTTATCAGAAACTTTTGACAATATTGACAACTTAAGTCCCAAGACATCTCATCGTAGTAAGCAGAAACATAAGCAAAGTCTTTACAGTGACTATGTTTTTGATACTAATCGACATGATGATAATAGGTCAGACAGTTTTAATACTGGAAACATGACTGTTCTTTCTCCATATTTGAATACTACTGTATTGCCCAGCTCCTCTTCATCAAGGGGCAATTTAGATAGTTCTCGTTCTGAAAAAGATAGAAGTTTGGAGAGAGAACGAGGGATTGGCCTAAGCGGCTACCATCCAGCAACAGAAAACCCAGGAACCTCTTCAAAACGAGGTTTGCAGATCTCTACCACTGCTGCCCAGATTGCCAAAGTTATGGAAGAAGTATCAGCTATTCATACCTCCTCCCAGGAAGACAGAAATTCTGGTTCCACCACCGAATTACATTGTGTTACAGATGAGAGAAATGCAATAAGAAGAAGCTCTACTGCCCACACACATTCAAACACATACAATTTCACTAAGACAGAAAATTCAAATAGGACTTGTTCTATGCCTTATGCCAAGCTGGAATATAAGAGATCTTCAAATGATAGCTTAAATAGTGTCAGTAGTAGTGATGGGTATGGTAAAAGAGGTCAGATGAAACCCTCAATTGAATCATATTCTGAAGATGATGAAAGTAAATTTTGCAGTTACGGTCAATATCCTGCTGACCTGGCCCATAAAATACATAGTGCAAATCACATGGATGATAATGATGGAGAACTAGATACACCAATAAATTATAGCCTTAAATATTCAGATGAGCAACTGAACTCTGGGAGACAAAGTCCTTCACAGAGTGAAAGATGGGCAAGACCCAAACACATAATAGAAGATGAAATAAAACAAAGTGAGCAGAGACAATCAAGGAATCAAAATACCACATATCCCGTATATTCTGAGAGCACTGATGATAAGCACCTCAAATTCCAGCCACATTTTGGACAGCAGGAATGTGTTTCCCCATATAGATCCAGGGGAACCAGTGGCTCTGAGGCAAATCGAGTGGGTTCAAGTCATGGGATTAATCAAAATGTAAACCAGTCTTTGTGTCAGGAAGATGACTATGAAGATGATAAGCCAACCAACTATAGTGAACGTTACTCTGAGGAAGAACAGCATGAAGAAGAGAGACCAACAAATTATAGCATAAAATATAATGAAGAAAAACATCATGTGGATCAGCCTATTGATTACAGTTTAAAATATGCCACAGACATTTCTTCCTCACAGAAACCATCATTCTCATTCCCAAAGAGTTCATCCACACAAAGTAGTAAAACTGAACATGTCTCATCAAGCAGTGAGAATCCAGCCACACCTTCCTCTAATGCCAAGAGGCAGGCTCAGCTGCATCCAAGTTCAGCACAAAGTAGAAATGGTCAGACTCAAAAAACTGCCACTTGCAAAGTCCCCTCTATTAACCAAGAAACAATACAGACTTACTGTGTAGAAGACACCCCAATATGTTTTTCGAGGTGTAGTTCCTTATCATCTTTGTCATCAGCTGAAGATGAAATAGGATGTGATCAGACCACACAAGAAGCAGATTCTGCTAATACTCTGAAAATAGCAGAAATAAAAGAGAACAATGTGACTAGAGCAACTGAAGATTCTGCAAATGAAGTTCCAACCACATCACAGCATGTTAGAACCAAATCCAGCAGACTCCAAGCTTCTGGTTTATCTTCAGAATCCACCAGGCACAAAGCTGTTGAATTTTCTTCAGGGGCAAAATCTCCCTCCAAAAGTGGTGCTCAGACACCCAAAAGTCCACCAGAGCACTATGTCCAGGAGACTCCACTTATGTTTAGTAGATGTACTTCTGTTAGTTCACTCGATAGTTTTGAGAGTCGTTCCATAGCCAGCTCTGTTCAGAGTGAACCGTGCAGTGGGATGGTAAGTGGCATTATAAGTCCCAGTGATCTCCCAGATAGCCCTGGACAAACTATGCCACCAAGCAGGAGTAAAACCCCTCCACCTCCCCCTCAGACAGTTCAAAATAAGCGAGAGGTACCTAAAAATAAAGTGCCTCCTGTTGAAAAGAGAGAAAGTGGACCTAAGCAAGCTGCTATAAATGCTGCTGTTCAGAGGGTCCAGGTCCTTCCAGATGCTGATACCTTATTACATTTTGCCACAGAAAGTACTCCAGATGGATTTTCTTGTTCATCTAGCCTGAGTGCTCTGAGCCTTGACGAACCATTTATACAGAAAGATGTGGAGTTAAGAATAATGCCTCCAGTTCAGGAAAATGACAATGGTAATGAAACAGAACCAGAACAGCCTGAAGAATCAAATGAAAACCAGGAAGAAGAGACAGAAAAACATACTGATTCTGAAAAGGATCTATTAGATGATTCAGATGATGATGATATTGAAATATTAGAAGAATGTATTATTTCTGCCATGCCAACAAAGTCATCACGCAAAGCCAAAAAGTTAGCCCAGACTGCTTCAAAATTACCTCCTCCTGTTGCAAGGAAACCAAGTCAACTGCCTGTCTACAAACTGCTGCCATCACAAAACAGATTGCAGACACAAAAACATGTTAGTTTTACACCAGGAGATGATATGCCTCGAGTGTATTGTGTAGAAGGGACACCTATAAACTTTTCCACAGCTACCTCACTAAGTGATCTAACAATAGAATCTCCTCCAAATGAGTTAGCTGCTGGAGAAGGGGCTAGAGCAGGGACACAGTCCAGTGAATTTGAAAAACGAGATACCATTCCTACAGAAGGCAGAAGTACAGATGAGGCTCAGAGAGGGAAACCCTCATCTGTAACTATGCCAGAATTGGATGATGGTAAAACAGAAGAAGGTGATATTCTTGCAGAATGCATTAGTTCTGCTATGCCCAAAGGAAAAAGTCACAAACCTTTCCGTGTGAAAAAAATAATGGACCAGGTCCAACAAGCATCTGTGTCTTCATCTGGAACTAACAAAAACCAAGTAGATAGTAAGAAAAAGAAGCCTACTTCACCAGTAAAACCTATACCCCAAAATACCGAATGTAGGACACGTGCAAGAAAGAATGCAGACTCAAAAAATAATTTAAATGCTGACCAAACTTTCTCAGACAACAAAGATTCAAAGAAACAGAACTTGAAAAATAATTCCAAGGACTTGAATGATAAGCTGCCAAGTAATGAAGATCGAGTCAAAGGAAGTTTTACTTTTGATTCTCCTCATCATTACACCCCTATTGAAGGAACACCCTACTGTTTTTCACGAAATGATTCTTTGAGTTCTCTAGATTTTGATGATGATGATGTTGACCTTTCTAGGGAAAAGGATGAACTAAGGAAGGGGAAAGAAAATAAGGACTCAGAAGCTAAAGTTACCAGTCATACAGAACTAACCTTGGGCCAGCAGTCAGCTAATAAAACACAACCTGTTACAAAACATCCAATAAATCGAGGTCAGTCTAAACCTTTACCACAGAAGCAACCCTCTTTTCCCCAGTCATCCAAGGACATACCAGACAGAGGGGCAGCAACTGATGAAAAATTACAGAATTTTGCTATAGAAAATACTCCAGTGTGCTTTTCTCGTAATTCCTCCCTGAGTTCTCTCAGCGACATTGACCAAGAAAACAACAACAAAGAAAATGAACCCATCAAAGAGACTGAACCTGCTGACTCACAAGGAGAACCAAGTAAACCTCAGGCCTCAGGTTATGCTCCTAAATCGTTTCATGTGGAAGATACCCCCGTTTGTTTTTCAAGAAATAGTTCTCTCAGTTCTCTTAGTATTGATTCTGAGGATGACCTCTTGCAGGAGTGTATAAGTTCAGCAATGCCAAAGAAGAAAAGGCCCTCGAGACTCAAGAGTGACAATGAAAAGCACAGTCCCAGAAACATGGGTGGCATATTAGCTGAAGATTTGACACTTGATTTGAAAGATATACAGAGACCAGATTCAGAACATGGTTTATCACCTGATTCAGAAAATTTTGATTGGAAAGCTATTCAAGAAGGTGCAAATTCCATAGTGAGTAGTTTGCATCAAGCTGCTGCTGCTGCTTGCTTATCTAGACAAGCTTCATCTGACTCAGATTCTATCCTTTCACTGAAATCAGGAATCTCTCTGGGATCACCTTTTCATCTTACACCTGATCAAGAAGAAAAACCCTTCACAAGTAATAAAGGCCCACGAATTCTCAAACCTGGGGAGAAAAGTACACTGGAAACTAAAAAGATGGAATCTGAAAATAAAGGAATCAAAGGAGGAAAAAAAGTTTATAAAAGTTTGATTACTGGAAAAGTTCGATCCAATTCAGAAATTTCAAGCCAAATGAAGCAGCCCCTTCAGACAAACATGCCTTCAATCTCTCGTGGTAGAACAATGATTCATATTCCTGGAGTTCGAAATAGTTCCTCAAGTACAAGTCCTGTTTCTAAAAAGGGCCCACCCTTGAAGACTCCAGCCTCCAAAAGCCCTAGTGAAGGTCAGACAGCCACCACTCCTCCTAGAGGAGCCAAGCCATCGGTAAAATCTGAGTTAAGCCCTATTACCAGGCAGACTTCCCAAATAAGTGGGTCAAATAAAGGGTCTTCTAGGTCAGGCTCTAGAGATTCCACTCCTTCAAGACCTGCCCAGCAACCATTAAGTAGACCTATGCAATCTCCGGGGCGAAACTCAATTTCCCCTGGTAGAAATGGAATAAGTCCTCCTAACAAATTATCTCAACTGCCGAGGACATCGTCCCCCAGTACCATTTCAACTAAGTCCTCAAGTTCTGGGAAAATGACATATACATCCCCAGGCAGACAGATGGGCCAGCAAAACCTCACCAAACAAACAGGTTTATCCAAGAATAGTAGTAGTATCACCCGAAGTGAGTCTGCCTCTAAAGGACTAAATCAGATGAGTAATAGCAATGGATCCAATAAAAAGGTCGAACTTTCCAGAATGTCTTCAACTAAATCAAGTGGAAGTGAATCTGATAGGTCAGAGAGACCTGTCTTAGTACGACAGTCTACTTTCATCAAAGAAGCTCCAAGCCCAACCCTAAGGAGAAAACTGGAGGAGTCTGCTTCATTTGAATCTCTTTCTCCATCTTCTAGACCAGATTCTCCCACTAGGTCCCAGGCACAAACACCGGTTTTAAGTCCTTCCCTTCCTGACATGTCTCTGTCCACACATTCATCTGTTCAGCCTGGTGGATGGCGAAAACTCCCACCTAATCTCAGCCCCACAATAGAGTATAATGATGGGAGGCCAGCAAAGCGTCATGACATAGCACGCTCCCATTCCGAAAGTCCTTCCAGGCTGCCAATCAATAGGTCAGGAACCTGGAAGCGCGAGCACAGCAAACACTCATCGTCCCTTCCTCGAGTAAGCACATGGAGAAGAACTGGGAGTTCATCTTCAATTCTTTCAGCTTCATCAGAATCCAGTGAAAAAGCAAAAAGTGAGGATGAGAAACATGTATACTCTATTTCAGGAGCCAAGCAAGCTAAGGAAAACCAAGTATCCACAAAAGGAACATGGAGAAAAATAAAAGAAAGTGAAATTTCTCCCACAAATACGACTTCTCCAACCAGTTCCTCAGGTGCTACAAATGGTGCTGAATCAAAGACCTTGATTTATCAGATGGCACCTGCTGTTTCTAAAACAGAGGATGTTTGGGTGAGAATTGAGGACTGTCCTATTAACAACCCTAGATCTGGAAAATCTCCCACAGGTAATACTCCCCCAGTGATTGACGGTGTCTCAGAAAAGGGAAATGCAAGCATTAAAGATTCAAAAGATAATCAGGGAAAACCAAATGTGGGTAGTGGCAGTGCCTCCATGCACACTATGGGTTTGGAAAACCGCCTGAACTCCTTTATTCAGGTGGACAGCCCAGACCAAAAAGGAACTGAGACAAAATCAGGACAGAGTAACCCTGTCCCTACGGCAGAGACTGGTGACAATTCCATAGCAGAGCGCACCCCATTCAGTTCAAGCAGCTCCAGCAAGCACAGCTCACCTAGTGGGACTGTTGCTGCCCGAGTGACTCCTTTTAACTACAACCCAAGCCCAAGGAAAAGCAGCTCAGATAGCACTTCAGCTCGGCCGTCTCAGATCCCAACGCCAGTGAGTAACAACACAAAGAAACGAGATTCAAAAACTGACAGCACAGAATCCAGTGGAAGTCAGAGTCCTAAGCGCCATTCTGGGTCTTACCTTGTGACATCTGTTTAAAAGA
This sequence comes from Hydrochoerus hydrochaeris, assembly GCA_004027455.1. Classification (NCBI taxonomy): domain Eukaryota; kingdom Metazoa; phylum Chordata; class Mammalia; order Rodentia; family Hydrochaeridae; genus Hydrochoerus; species Hydrochoerus hydrochaeris. The sequence continues at coordinate 80,429 of PVLA01005345.1, forward strand.
GCTGAAAGGATGAAACTAAGAAAATCAGGTGTTAATTGCAACTGCTCGAAGAAATTTCATTTCACATGAACACTTAAAAGGTTGAACGGTTTTGTAAATAGGTTGATTCTTGTTAGAGGGTTTTTGTTCTGGAAGCCATATTTGATAGTAAATTTTGTCTTCACTGGTCATATTTTGAGAGGCACTCTTGCTATTTAGGGAAAAATGGTAAAGCCAAGTATATTTGTACAGTATGTTTTACATATATTTAAGTAGCATCCATCCCATCATCCTTTAATTATTGTGTCTTAAAATAATGAACACTACAGATAGAAAATATATATTGCTGTTTACCAATCATTTCTAGAGTATAAACTAACTAAACTTACATCAGGGAGAATTGGTATTTATGCAAAAAAAAAAAAAAGTTTTAGTCCCTAGTGAATCCATCTAACGTCATAATCATGTGGCTGTGAAATTCACAGTAATATGGTTCCCAATGAATAAGTTTACCCAGCCTGCTTTGCTTTACTGCATGAATGAAACTGATGGTTCAATTTCAGAAGTAATGATTAACAGTTCTGTGGTTACATGATGTGCATAGAGATAGCTACAGTGTAATAATTCACACTGTCTTGTGCTAAAAAAAAAAAAAAATCTGTGTAACTGTAAAACATTGAATGAAACTATTTTACCTGAACTAGATTTTATCTGAAAGTAGGTAGAATTTTTGCTATGCTGTAACTGTTGTATATTCTGGTATTTGAGGTGAGATGGCTGCTCTTTTATTAATGAGACATGAACTGTGTCTCAACAGAACTAAATGAACATTTCAGAATAAATTATTGCTGTATGTAAACTATAACTGAAACTGGTATTTGTTGGAAGGACCTTATTTCCCATTTGTATTAATAATTGTCAAAAGGGCCTCTTTTAAAAGCTTATAAATTTTTTCTTCACATTCTATGCATTAAGAGAAAATTTCCTCTTACTGTAATAAAAACATCTAAAGAAGACTGTTGGCACTTAACCATTCCTGAAATTAATTTTTCTTTTTGTGATCAGCATTTCTTGATATTCAGCGTTTTTCCACTTTTTTTTCCTTACTCCACTGCAGCCCAATTAAAACAGATACATATTAGAGTACAGACTGCCTAGCACAAGACATAGCAGTGAACCCAGCAGACCCGCACAGAGTATTTCCTTTTTCTTACTAGAGTTCTGTACTTGAAAATCTAATGTTTTTTTTTAAGTGTGGTCTCTCCTCAGCATTAGAATGTAACTGCCTTCTGCTTTGTCTTCTTCCCCGTTGCTACTGGGTCTGAAATGAACACCATGTTTCACCCCATATGTTAGGGCAAAATTTTTGCAGCCAAGTATAATCAGTATTTTACCATCAAGTGGAACTTCAAAAGTAGATTTAATACCGATAAGATAGTCAAAAGGATGTTTAAAAATCCTGCTTAAACGTTTATTTTTGATGGATACAGCTGTGGGGAAGTCCTTCATAAAGAAAATATACTTGGTAGAGATAACTTCTATGTCTCGATGCATTTATCATAAAAGATCAAAGGGTGATTGATGATAAATGCTCATGTTTGTCAAATAAGAATTTTATTTTTAATGATAAAAGTCATGTACTTTGCATTTGGAGATGGAAAAGGATTTTTAGCCATGTGGGGCACTGGGAAGAGGAAGTGAGAGGTGCCTTTGCCCACCTACCTGGTGCCCTTGCAGTCCTGGAGTTCACTGTCTCCTGCTTACCTGTGTTTATAACTGGCAGATGATGGGGCTCGTTGTTCTTAAAGCTAGAGTGTCAGAGTATTAAAGTGCTGTGATTTTGACTACGGCACTTTACTCCAAAGCTTTTACTCCTTCCAGTGCTCCACTGGTAAGCACCTCATGTACTTTGGAATATATCTACCTTTAAATTTAATGTCAAATTTTTATGTAAAATTGTCTATGGATAATATTCTATTTATTTTGTTCTTCAAGGCTGCCGTGAATAACAGGGACACATGTATAACGCTTTTCTTTCAGTCCTGATTTTGTCTGAATTGCTGCATGTCAGTTTTTATAAACCACTTCAAGTATTTTTATGCAAAAGGATGGGATATTAATGACAATAAAACTGTCCTTAAATTCACATAAAAGGAAATGACATGATCAGTGTTGGAAATGAAAGAAGAGTCCATTCCACATGCCAGAAGATGAATTCCTGTGGGCAGCACTGCTGGGAGAAGGGCCATGCCATCCCTTGAAGAGAAGGTTGTTGGGTGAGCCCCTCTAGTTAAGCAAGTGAATGCAGAATTAGTGGGCAGATCTCAGTCCTACTTCGAGAAGTTCCCACAGGACTACCCTGAGAGAGAGTAGGCCAGATGCTCCCAGGCCGTGCTTGGTGCGAGTGGCATGCTAAGCCCGAGCTGAGATGCGCTCATAGTTGTGATGCCATTGCAGGGAGTGGCAGGCATGATATCCTCTTTAGCTTGCACTGCAGCTCATTGATTTTCCAACAAAGATATATTTGAATCATCTTGAAAGCCAGGCACAGTGGTGTACACTTAGAATCCCAGTTACTGGGTTGCTCTAGCCAGAAGTTAAGATCAGCCTGGGTGACTTGGAGGCCTCATCACAAAGACGAAAAGGCACAGCTGGACCACAGTTTGAGTAGGTCTGGAGGGGCTAAGAATGGACATTTGTAACAAGCTGAAATTCAGGTGCTGCTGATCTGGGGACTGTGGTTTAAGGATTATTGCACTCAGTTACTGTGAAGTTCCTTGAATGATTGCCTTTGGCTCTAGCAATTCAACAACTGGACCTTTAATCTACCAACAAATAAATTCTTCCTCAGCACATGAAAGGTAAATATTGAGCTATTCAATCCAAGATAGTCCATCTCAACTGCCAACAGGGAATAAGCACCAGACATGAATGAACAGGTACTTGTTAAGACACTGTGTCTGAAAGATCAGCTAATGTTCCTTTGATTTGATCATTGTAAAATATTCGACAAATATTCTGAGTTTGTAGTAAGAAAAGCCTGAAAATGGAACTTTGATTCTAGGGAAAGGATTGGATTCAAATAAAAGGAAAAATGTGTCCAATTTACTAATACGCAGTAGAAGTGTTAATTAGCATAATTAGCAAGTCAGATATTTGATGTTTACTTTGTTTTTTTTTTGGTACCAGGGATCGAACACACGACCGCATGCTTGCAAGGCAGGCACTTATACCGCTGAGCTAAATCCTCAGCCCCCCAGATATTTGATGTTAAACTTCACAAATTACCAGGGCACAGAAAAGAAGTTAATGATAGGGAAACAGTGAATTAAAGAAAAACACTATAAGCACAGTCAAAAACAAAACAAAAAACAGGGCCTTTGAGCTGAGACAGCCTCCTTGAGTTGCCCAGGAAAGAATCAAATATGATCCTCTTACCTCCCAGAGTGCTGGGATTAATAGGTAGGTACCACCACACCTGGTTCAAATTTTTTCTTAGTTACATGAAATACAAAGTGAAAAGATAAATCTGTTGACTGAAGAGGGAGTCAGCTGCACTAGATCTGAGCTTGTATAAGTGTGTGTGTGAGAAGAGGGAATCAGCTGCACTAGATCTGAGCTTGTGTAACTGTGTGTGTGTGTGTGTGTGTGTTAGTGTGTGTGAAGGAGTCAGCTGCACTAGATCTGAGCTTGTATAAGTGTGTGTGTGTGTGTGTGTGTGTGTGTGTGTGTGTGTGTGTGTGTGTGTGTGTAAAAGAACAGAGTGCCTGAGATGGCAAAAAGTGAGTTTCCCAGAGCTGAAGAAAGACTTGAGTAGTGATGGCATTAAAAATATTTACCAAATAGCCAGCTGTGGTGGTGCACACCTGTGACCCCAACATAGAAGACAGGCTCTGGCAGGATAATCACTGAGTTTGAGGCCAGCCTGGGCTACAAAGTGAGTTCAAGATCAGCCTGAACTACATAGACCCTGTCTCAAAAAAAAAAAAAAATTACCAACTAATTTTTCAAAAGTCAACAGTGACTGAAATCAACTATATAAATTTTTTCCATTTCTATAACCAGATTCTCATTATGCTGGCTTTCAAATGCTGTTTTGTAACAAGGGAACCTATGGACTACAACTGCTTTAACCCCAAGTTATTTTCCTGCCATCCTCCTAATTCTGGTCTTTGTTAGGCCACTGAAGCTTCTTCAACCTGTATGTTCTCTGTATAATACTGCTCTTGGTGCTGAATACACTTTCTTTCTCTGATACAACAATTTTTTCTCTACATTTTATGACTGACCACTTATTTTCTGGTTATCTGATTTTTTTTTTTTTTTTTGGCGGTACCAAGGATCGAACTCACAACCTGGCGCTTGCCTGGCAGGCGCTTATGCCACTGCACTAAATCCCCGGCCCTGATTGATACTTCTGTGTGAAAAATATCAACATACACTAGGGAAGGTGGCTGTTGACTGTAAAGCAACACTAGTGGCTGCATGTAGCACACACCTGTAGTCTCAGCACTCAGGAGGCTGAGGCAGGAGGATCGCCAGTTCTGGCCAGCCTCGGTTATGTAGTGAGACCCTGTCTCAAAACAACAAAATAATAATAAAGCAACAGTAGTGGGAACTCCTGAAAGAAATGCCAAACATTACTACTTACACCACTTCTGGTGATCCAGACTATCACCGTGAGGATCAGTGCACTATGTACCCAGTCTTCTCCGATGACCATGGCTGTTTGCACCAAAGCTGAACACTTAACTAAAGGAGACTCATCAAAGCCAAGCATGGTAGCACACACCTGTAAACCCAGCACTCAGGAGGCTGAGACAGATCACTGAGTTCAAGGCCCTGTCTTAAAAAAAAAAAAAAAAAAAAAAAAAAAACATCAGCTGGTCAGTAACAGAATACTTATGTGATTTACCTTGCAAGGGGGAAAAACGGGCTGGTCAATTTGAAATACTATTCACAAAGAATATTTCTGGTTGATGCATGCTGGAAGTGAGACCTGATACAGACTTAGGCCAGTTACTGTGAGTGGCATCATGGATCTTTAACACCAGCCAGTAGGAAAGAGAAGAGAGCAGATTCTGGAGGGAGGCTAAGTCCCTTGCCTCTGGAGTCACCTCGGCCTGAGCCATTTCTAAATCCTGTTTCTTCAGGGCATTTGTGGACCAATTTGTTCCTGAAGTAACTTGAAACTCAGAAAAACATATTTAGACATACCTTACTGCAGACCACCTCTAAATGAGTTGTTTATTTAAAGAATACTAGGTAACACAGATCTGTCTGAGGACTGGAAAAGTAAGTCTTGGAAACTTCACAGTGAAAACAGTAGCCAAACTGTACTGCGTGATGGCTTTGAGAAAGAACCCGGTTGCTGCTCCTAAGTGCTAGGACACCACTGCCATTTGAAATAAGGTTACATGTGGCACTTGCTCGCACTGCTGACTTCAGAATTGAAATCTTGATTGGGTGGGTGCACTTGACAAAATATGTCACATGCCTGCAGAGGCTAGGGAAGATTGCTTTTGAGTTTTATGACGTGTGTGTGTGTGTGTGTGTGTGTGTGTGTGTGTGTGTGTGTGTGTGTGTGTTTTGAGACAGGGTCTCAACGTGTAGCTTAGGCTGGCCTTCAGTTAACTGTGTACCCCAGACTGACCTCCAACTCATGACAATCCTCATGCCTCAGCCTCCAGAGTGTGGAGATTACAGGAATATGCCACCATGCCCAGGTTATCTTGGCTTTGGTTTGATTTGTTTTGGGGTTTTGTTTTGTACATTTGATGTGTTATTTTTTTCCTCTGAGGAGACAAGATTCATAAATCCTGAATTTTCCAAGTCTTCAAGGGGCATTTCAAAAATACTGGATATCCAAAACCATGACATATTTCTACCACAGTATCCCAGCTGTTCATACAATTAAATAGAAAGGTATAATCCAAGCAAGATGGCACATGCCTGTAATCCTAGCACTTGAGAGTCTAAAGCAGGAGAATCTCTTTGAGTTGGAGGCCAGCCTGGACTATGATGTGAGTTTAAGGCCAGTCTGAACTACATAGTGAGACTGCGTTTCAAAAAACCAAAAATAAAAAAAAAAGAAAGGTATTAACCATTAAAGCAATAAAGCTTTTAATGTAAGTTTTTTTATTTTATTTAAAGAGAGGGGGAAAATAAAATAGAAAAAAAGGATAGAATCAATACAAATTTTCAAAAAAAATGGACAGTAAGAAATCACTAGTTGATACATTACACACTGTCCTCCTGGATGTAGTTGATCAAGCTACAAAAATCAAAGCATACAAAGTGGACATTCAAACAGTGAGGCTGCAAACAGCTCTGTTCAAAAACCCAGCAACATAATTATCAATCCTACACCCTCAAACATACATGTAGTTATATCCTCCAGAGCACCTGCCCTTCCTCTCCTTGCTTTTTAAGTCCATTATTTCTTTAGTTATATCATGTTTCAGGTTGCTCAGTACCTTGCTGATTTGTTTTGTTGTTGTTGTTATTCACTTTTTTAAATTTTTTATTATTTTTTATTGTATTTATTTTATTTTAAAGGTAGTAAAATACAGCAGAACAAGACAGGACATAGCCAACTGAGGCAGTGCACTGAAATTGGCACAGAACCTCACAGCAGGCCACCGGGACAACAGCAATAGGCACAATAGTACATCTGGTTTTCTTCACAATAGTTGTTCCTGCAATCAGGCAGAATATCGAAAGAAATACCAAAATTACAAGAACAGAATATTGAATAGAGTAATACCATTGATCAAAACAGAGATAAAAATATTTGCCCTCAAAGAGATGGCAGAAGAAAATCCCCCTGATTTGCTATATCACATACAGTCAAACTCGCAAGACATGCTCAGCTCTCTGGCTCTCACTTGCTCGGGGGAGGAGGTGATGGATGTTTGAGTGCGGGTAGGCTCACAGCCACCCACCAGAGGGGTGAGCTGGCTGCCTGTTTTCCCAGTACCCCAAGTTCCAACATGGCACAGATCTCAGGAAACGCTGATACGGTTCTTGCCTGGGGCAGCTGTGGCTTGGGAGGCCACTCCACTTACCAGAGCAGCATACTGGCTGCTGCCTGTTTTTTCAATGCCCCAAGTTCCAACATGGCCACAATAAAGCTTTTAAACTTGAATAAATGCATAGATAATTGTGATTAATCTGATGAGCTCAATGGAAATGCCCAATTAAAGCAGAAAAAATTGCCAGGGATTTAGCTCAGTGGCATTAAGTGCCTGCCTTGCAAGTGCACAGTCGTGAATTTGACCCCCAGTACCAAAAATATAATAATAAAGCAGAAAAAATTAAATGCTTAATTTAATCAAATTCAAGATGACTCCAACCCAAACTGGAAAACAAGGATTAGAAAGAAAAGGTAAAAGAACTGTGAATTTTGAATCTCAGGCAGTATCAATAGGCACTTAAATTGAAAAACTACAAATTCAGGGTGTTTTTTTAATTTAGTGTAACTCCAGTGCTAAAAAAGAAGTAAACTTCCCCATCTTTTAGTTAGTAAATCACTAAAATAACTAAAAATACTTGAAACAAAAAATGAAAAAGGAAATGGAGGAAAAATTATCCACAACAAGGTATGAAATGGTAGAATACCAAGTAAATCATTAAATGTATACAATAAAATAGCCACTATCACACGAGATAAAGTAAAATCCTCCATGAGTGAAAAACACTTTAAATGACCCAGAATGAATACAACAAAAATTCAACCCCTCTTGCACAGGTAAATGTAAAGAAAGTAGTGGTAGATTTATGCCAGAGAATAATTCTAGAGAAAAGACCCTAAAGTATGTGATGAGCCTCTGTCGGAAACCTTCAAAATCAGTGCAAGGTGACAAGCCATGGCATGAAGGGGAAAGTGCACCCGCACCAAGAAACAGGAAAACCTGGGCCGGGAGACCAGCAATGAATGATGGATGAACTAGTACAAAACAAAAGGAAGTTATCTGAAACCACAGTTTCCTTCTTAGGTGGGACCTGTCAGAAATTTTACCATAAGGTTCTTTGGTACCACGGATGGGTTCCAGGGCCTGGAACATGCTAAGAGAGTGCTCTCTCTAACTCTGAGCTACATCTTGCCCTTTTTCCTTTGAGACAAGGTTTTGCTTGCTGAACTGCCCAGGTAGGAACTGGCCTCTAACTTGCCATCCTCCTGCCTCAGCCTTCCAGATGCTGGGATAAACAGGGTGCACCACTGTACCTGGCCAGAGGCTCCTTTGCTTTGCCTGAGGACCTCAATGGGTTTGGAATCAATGAAGCTTATATCCAGAATTTGGATGAGGGTAGAGTTAGAGAAAATGTAGTAGGCTTGCTTAGGAGAGGAAAGAATTGAAATTCTTGAGCATAGCCCAGCAACAAGGAGATAAGGAAGAGACCTGTGAGGGAAGGACAGAGGCAGCAGGCCAGGCTAAGCCTGGCCCACTCACTGTAGAAGCCCGGATGTCCACTGTTTCAGCTGGAGCCCTAATTCTTTGTAAAATCTGTTCTTGTATTAATTTATTATTATTATTATTATTATTATTATTATTATTATTATTATTATTTTGGTACCAGGGATCGAACTTACAACCTCACACTTACCAGGCAAATGCTTGAGCCTCTAAGTTAAATCCCTGGCCCCAATTTATTATATTTTAAATAAATTCTTGAATTCTATTTCTAATCTGTTCTTAAATCTGTTTTCAGAATATTACCTTAATAAAAAATTAGCTTCACCATCATTTTTTCAACAAAGATCTAAGTATAACTTGATTTCAGTATTCACCATTGTTTCCTCTATGTATGACTTTGCTTTTCTGTAATTTATGTTAATTTAATTAGTTTAGCTGAATAATTTTGTCAAATAGTTATTTTTTTGGAAAGGCTGAACTGAGAATATACTTTATAAATTCATGTTTGGTGTAAAATTGCCCTTTTTTGGTTTGTGTGTGGGTGTGTATGTGTGTGTGTTCACACAAAGATCTCAGATCACAATTCTTTTTCCTCAGACTTTTAGCTTCTAAGATTCACTATTGTTAAGAAATTGAAATATCAGTCTGGGTTTTTCCATCAGATGTAACTTATATTTCCTACTTGTACATTTATATGGTTTTGTTTTCATCTTTGTAAAAAGAAATTTTACTAGCAAACATCTAGTAGATCATTGACACATAACCACAACCTGTCTTTTTGGTTTTTTGGGTTTTGGGTTTTGGGTTGTTTGTTTGCTTGTTTGTTTGTTTTGAGACAGTGTTCACCATGCAGTTCTGGCTGTCCTTGAACTCACTGTGTAGCTCAGGTTGGCCTCGAACTCACATCCTCCTGCCTCAGCCTCCCAAATACTGGGATTACAGATGTGCACCACCACACCTGGTGACAGTTTTTTAATATCAACATTTTAATCTGAATTATTCAGCAGATGTTTCACATGCTCTCTTTTATTATTGCTGCTCCTGTGTCACTTCCTTTCTGTCACTTTGCAGTGCCAGAGACCAAGGTTCTCTCTGTACAATAAATAGCATAGCGTTAAGTAGGAGTGTGGCTCTGACATAGAACGTTTGCCCCATCCTATCATTCATTACCTTATTGTGTGTGAGCCAGAAAAATGTAACCACCAGTTATAATATTGGCACTTTTATCTCCCATTCCTTACATACTTGGCTCTACGAAAACCTCTAGGCAAGTAGGCTACTGCATTATTAAGCCTTAGGCTATCTTGTTCATTTCCATGTGGGTGTGTGAGTGTGTCCTAAAATAGACTTTTAAAAAAAAATTTTTTTGAGACAAGGTCTCACTAGCCAGTTCAGGCTGCCCTTGAACTTGTGATCCTCTTGCCTCAGCCTCCAAGTGTCTTGAATATATGTGTGTGCCACCATGCCTGATAAAATATGTACTTTAAAGTTTCCATTTGTTATGGTTTATTTCTAGATGTCCCTCCAAGAGCTTCATTGGCTCATAGGTAGTACTCCCAGCTTACTTGATGTTAGTAGATGGGATCTGGTGAGTAGAAACTGGTGAGGAGGGGCTGACCTGACCAGAAAAGGTGGGTCTCCCTTGCCGGCTCCTCCCTTCGCTCTCCTTCTCTCCACCCAAGCCCTTCCACCAGACTTTTCTACCTGTGGCCAACGTACTAATCAAGGACTAAAACTTCTAAAATGTGAGCCAAAATAAACCTCCGCTCCTTTAAATTGCAGGTGTCAGGTATTTTGTCTCAGCAACAAGGAAAATGACTAATGGGATCCACTTTTCATCCTCCTTTTCTGGTCACTGCCAATGACTTTTTTTTCCAGGAATCTAGTACACTTTAAAAAGGAGGCAGAGTTGCTTATTTGCATCAGGACCAGGCAGAATCTGGCACTCAGACTACAGAACAAAAAGACAAAGCTGCAGAGGTGAAGTACAGGATGGAATCAGGCTGTGCGAAGCTGGCCTTAGTACAGACAGGCGATTATCCGTCCTCCCTGAGACTCAAACTTTTGGAGAGACTTTTGTTTGGTTGTTTTATATTTCTGTTTCTTCTGTAAAAGTATCTTATTGGTTTTGGTTTTTGGTTGGGGGAGTATTTTGTTTGAAAAGTTGCTTTGTAGAGGCAGAATAAATAGCCACTACTAAATTAGAAATGAGGGGCTGGGGGTGTAGCTAAAGCAGCACAGCACCTACCTGCCAGGCAGAAGGTCCTCAGTTCAATTCCCGGTACCAAGAAAGTAAAATAAAATAGAAATACAAGTGGTTGAATGGAAATGTTGAAGGTATTATATTGCTTTGCAACTGAAGAGATTAAAACATACTATTGTGACATAATGTTGAAGCTAGAAACTTGAAAAACAGAAGGTAGAAAGATCACTTTGACCTTTGTATTGGTGGGGAAGATATGAAGGATTCCAGGCAAGCGGTTCTATCACTAAGCTGTATCTTCAAGCTCATGTTGGGGTTTTTTGTTATTTGTTTCACTTTTTTTTTTTTTTTGAGAGGGTAGCGCTATACAATTCAGGCTGGCCTCTTCACTCTGTAGCCCAGGCTGGTCTCACACTTGCAAGAATCCTCCTGCCTCAGCCTCCCAAGTGGGGGATTACAGGCAGGCTCCACCATGCCTGGCTTGTCATGCTGTTTCTTAAAGGCAGAAAATCAAATTCCCACTCTCCCTCTACCAAGGAGGAAATACACCACACATCCTTATATTCAAGGATGACAGGTGGAAACAAGGGATTTTCCTTTTTTTAAATTGGCACTTGAACCTGGGTCTTTATGCTGAGCTACATCCTTATTTTTATTTTTATTTTTATTTTGGATGGGGTCTCGCCTGGCTAGGAGTTGAGTGTGCACATCTCCTGCCTCAGTTTGCCTCAGTGCTGGGATTATAGGCATGGGCCACCATGCCAGGCTCCAAGAGAATTCTGTACAGACCATGTTAACAGAACTCATCTCCTAAGCCTCTCCAAGTAACTCAGTTGCCTCAACTGTTTTTTTGTCCAATCCATAAGTAGCTGACTACTCCTTTAGGTCCTTAGTTCCTCATGAAGGCTCCAGGAGCACATAAAATCTGTATTACCCTTTTCTCTGGTTCATCAATTTTATGTCATTTTAACTCTGCGTCTCTAAGATGGAGGTGTTCTTCTGTTCCTATGTATGAACTGTAGGTACTGAAAAATATGGTCAAGTTCAGACTAGAAAATGTCCTTCAGCAGTTTAAAAGGTGAACAGTTAAGTTTTAACATAAAGTATACTGAAACACACTGCCAATAGCTGTGCTACAATTGCACCATTATAAAAATTGAATTTTGTCATGTTGGAAACGAGTAGGTCCAAAGAGTGATTTAAAAAAAAAATTATGCCAGGGAGAGGACAAGCCAGTGTCTCCCAAGAATCAGCCATGCTGGAATTGGGGGACTGACCAAGAAAGCAAGGAGCCATGAGCAAGCCAGTGAGAGAGTAAGTCAGTGTCTCCTACCGGTGCAGGAGCTGAGAATCAAACGTCCCGTGCGCCCAGCCACAGTTGATAACAACTAAGGTACATAAAACAACTAAATGCTTGTATTGTTTGGTTGATTATGCTGACCTGGGACAAAAGGTCTGAGCATCTCTTAGGAGAGTGACAGTATACAATATAGTAAATATGGGGGATTTCCTTCTATCTTGTCTTTGAAGGCCAATATTGTCTTCACTGTTTTGCTTTATTCTGATTGTTTTTGCTCTACTCAATATTGTGTTTTGACTGGTTTTATAGTGTTCTGTTTTTGGTTTTATTTTGCTACACCTGATTGAATGGACAACTATTGTGAAGATAACGAGATATACTATGGCACCTATTATTGTTATCCTGGTATCCTGTTCTAAAGTTCTGTACCAGTTTCATGGCATTGTCTTGAATGGCTTTGTTCTGTCTTGTTTTGTTGTATTTTACTATCTTTAAAATAAAAAATAAAACTAAACATAGAACTGGGGATATAGCTTAGTGGCACAACGCCTGCCTTGGCGAGGTTGTGAGTTAAACTCTTGGTACAAAAAACAAGCAAACAAAAAAACCTTAAACATGAAAGAGTATTTCAGTTGGGCGTGGTGGTGCACGCCTGTAATCCCAGCACTCAGGAAGTTGAGGCAGCAGAATCGCTGCAAGTTGGAGTGCAACCTGGGTTACACTGTTCAAGGCCAGTCTGGTGACCCAGTCTCAAAAAAAAAAAAAGGCATTTTGCTGCTTGCTCTAACTTGTATTTCGCTCCAGACTACACAGACTCCCCTAAGTGTGCAGCCTTCGCCTCTGCTCCAGCATGAGCAGCACCACCTAACTCGGGCGCGTAACGACTCAGTGTAAACACACTGGAAGACAGCGGGAGTCTTAGGCACACAGCAGCAGCAGAGCTGAGGAAGGGTTCTTCTCGCGAGCTTCCTAAGCTTCTCGCGACAGGAGAGCTTACAAGCCACGTCAGAAACTAAGGACCCGGGCTCCGAGCTACCGAACCCGGAACAAACTAGCAGGGAAATCCTACGGACTGTTTAGGTGGTAGGACTTCCGCCGACAGAACGGACTTCCCCCGGAAGAGCGGGGGAGTTTGGGACTTCCGGCTAGTATTCTTACGTATTCCTAGTGGCCAGTGGCTGTGTGGAAATGGCTTGCGCCGCTGCACGGTCCCCAGCCGACCAAGACAGGTGAGACCTGAGAGAGAAAGAGGCTTGCTGGTTGGGCGCGGGTGCTCGGCCCCGTCACCACACCCCTGCCTCGGGGACTGCCTTGCCGGCTGAGCTGAGCCGGAGCCTCGCGCTCCATGCCTTCTCTGAAGGGCCGGGTTCCTCCGGGAAGCCGGCCACCCCTGCTCTTCACGGGGACTCCCGAATTCGGGCTTTTGCTTGCTTTACTGACATGAAATAAGTCACAACGCGAGACTGTGTTCTCTTTTCACTTTTTTGTTCAGCAAGGCTCCGTACTCTGGTACCGTATTTTTTATGTAAGAGGATGAGGACCACCTTCAGCAACAGTTGACAGGCAGTTGTGTCTACTTTAACAATTACCGACTTTTATTTCCATTGGTTGCCGTTCAGGGTGTCACTAGACTAGCCTTAAACTCGCCTTGTAGCCCATGAGATCTTCCTGCCTAGCCTCCCGCCTGTTGGAATCACTGTCGCCACAACACTTGGCTATTTTCGTCTGTTTTTCACCTCTAACAGATTATGAGTTTTTTTCCCCCCAACCAACAGTGTGAATAATTTTCTTTTTAAGTGAGTTAGGTACAAGTAAGGCAATTTAAAGAAAGAGTACTAAGGAAATGCATAAATGTACGTGCGTTTAAATACTGCTCTCATTACACCAGCTGTGCTTTTTCTGTGGCAGGTTTATTTGTATCTACCCTGCTTATTTAAATAATAAGAAAACCATCGCAGAGGGGAGGCGGATCCCAATAAGTAAGGTGAGCAGGGACCTCACCCTGGTGCTTCAGGGGTCGGGGGAGTCCCATTGAGAGCCTCGCTTCTTTTACTTCCCTGCATTAAGGCCTGAGGAGAGCAGCAGCCAGGATTTAAAGTCTTTTCCTTAGGGTTGATGAAACCGGAAGAACACGGTTTCAGAACTGAAGGGATTTTAAAAACGGTGTTCAATGAGGCTGTGGGGGCAAAGTGTCTGCAGCGTTTATGTTTTTGGGTTTTTTTTAAACCAACGTTATTACAGTCTTTAATGAAGGATATAAAAATGATGGCATTGCACAATATGATGTCCAAAACACAACTTAGCTTTTTCAAAGTGGGGTGTGATGGCCTGTCATTTCGGCGGCCCTGGGTTGCAATGGGGGACTGGGTTCCAGTTTTAAAAGTTAAGATTTGTCGTTTATGCCCTTTAGATAATTTTTTTAAAAAAAGAACACCTTACCTTTTCCATTGAACTTTGGCTTTAGTTTGGTAAGTGCTTAATGCCAAGGCTTTTGTAACAACTTTTGTCTTTAAAATTGATGTTATATTGTTATTTTATTTTTTATTTTTTTTTATCAGTACCAGGGATCGAACTCACGACTGTGTGCTTGCAAGGCAAATGCTTGTGCCGCTGAGTTAAATCCCCAGCCCTATATTCTGTTTTTAAAGAGGCATTTACATTTTCTAATCTAATGCCAGATTTCAGGCAGTTTGATTTGTAAAGCCAGGAATTAGTTATTTTTGTGTTACTTAATATCTTTCATTTTGCTGCGGCTTTATTGTGTGAAAAGTCTACTTCACTGCCTCAGGAAAAGAAAAATACTAAATCCCTTGTTCAGAATAATGGTCAACATCAAGTCACTGTGACAGGCAGTGGTTACACACTGTCAGACTGTGGAGAGTGATTTTATTTATTTATTTATTTATTTATTTATTTATTTATTTATTTTTTGTACCGAGGATCAAACTCACAACCTCGTTCTTGCCAGGCAGGCGCTTAAGCTACTGAACTAAATAACCGGCTGGAGAGTGAATTTGTGTGTGTGTGTGTGTGTGTGTGTGTGTGTGTGTGCGCGCGCGCGCGCGCGCATGTGTCTTTTTGAGACAGGGTCTCTATGCAGTTCAAGCTGGCCTTGACTCACTTTGTAACCCAGTCTGGTCTCGAACTCCCAGCAGTCCTGCCTCAGCCTCCCGAGTGCTGGGATTACAGGCATGAGCCACCACACCCGACTGGAGAGTGAATTTTTTAAAAAAATTTTATTGGTGTACAGTGGACATGCACATACATGTGTCTTTTTAAAAAAATTTTATTGGTACATTTTAGGTATAGATAATGATCACATTCATCATAGGAAATTTGTATCTGCACATGATATAAATTGATTTTTTTCCCCATTCTCCTCCCCTTCCTTCAATCCCTCTTCTCCTTATTTGTAAAAGCTTTGCCTCTTAAGTGTGTAGCTTGATTAATTTCACAAAGAGAGTACCTCCTAGTACTGGCGTCCAAATTTATAAAATATTACTAAGCTTGGTGTAGTGGTGTGTACACCTGTGCCTATAATCCTAGCACTTTAGAGGATAAAACAGGAGGATTGAAAGTTCAAGACCAGCCTGGGCTCCATAGTGAGACCTCCATCTGAAAAAATTTTTTACTATTTTGCTGTTTTTACTATTATGTCCTCTCCCAGTCGGTGTACTTCCAGGGCTGATGAGATTTACCCATATTTTGAGGCACAGGTTTTTGTTGGTATGTTTTGATTCTGGAGAAAAGGACCCAGTACTTTGGGTATGCTGCATGTACCCTACCACTGAGAAACACCCAGCCTCTTGCAGTACAGTTTAGTTCTCGTTGCTCTGTAGTCATTTAACAGCAGCACCACTGATGATTGTAGAGACCTGCCCAGTGCATTTTAAGGTGCTTAGCAGCATCCCTGGTCTCTCTACTAGAAGACAGATCCTCTCCCCTAATTAACTCTGAGCAGCTCCCAAATGTGGGCAGAGCACTCTGCTGAAAACCACTGCTTTGTAAAACTGCATTGTGCAAGTGTAACACACTCTTTTCTTCTGTTGATGGATAACTGGGTTGCTTCTAATTTGGGGCTGATGTGTATAGCACTACTGTGAGTACTCTTGAGCTTGTCTTTTATGTATTTCAGTTGAATATATACCTAAGATGGAATTGCAGGGCTATGAGGAATCATGTAGTCAGCATTATTAAATACGGCCAGTTTCCACTCGTTCTGTGTGTCACTGTGTTGTCAGCAATCATCAAGCATCTGCTGTTTCAGAGGACCACGCTGGGAATACGCTGGTACCCAAAACCAAGCCCTTGCCCTCACGAAGTTTATGTTCTTTAAAAGAGAGACTGACACACAAGTCTTCATCAGTGTTATTCCCAGGGTGCTTTTTTTAGTTTTTGTTTGCTTTGTTTTGGGAATAGAACCCAGGACCTTTGCACTCAACCATAGCCACAGTCCTTGTTGTTCAGGGCCTTTTTTTTTTTTTTTTTTGAGACAGGATCTCACTTAAGTGACCCAGGCTGAAAATCCTCCTGCCTCAGTTTTTCAGTTTGTGGGTGTGCACCATCACTCCCAGTTTCCTAGGAATTTTTAAAGTTACAGTTAAAATACCATACCTAGAAAAAGGACACCTAAGGTTTAGATATGTTGTGATTATAGTATTTGAAATGATTTACCAGGTCTCATAGGGGTAGGGCTGGCTGGCTGGCTGGCTGGCTGGCTGGCTGGCTGGCTGGCTTTCTTCCTTTCTTTGTTTTTGAGACAGGGTCTTGCTATGCAGTTCAGGCTGGCCGTGGGTTCATTTTGTAGCCAAGACTGGTCTAGAATTTGCAAGGATCTGCCTGCCTCAGCTTCCTAAGTCCTGGGATTACAGGAGTACACCACCACACCTGGCTCTATAGGGATATCTTCTTGAACTACTTAATGTTTTCATTTTTTTAACTGTTCAGGCTGTTGAAAATCCTACAGCTACAGAGATTCAAGACGTATGCTCAGCAGTTGGACTTAATGCATTTATTGAGGTATGATGTGAATCTTCACTGTTTTCTGTATTCATCTCACTGATGTAATAATTTTCTTAAAGCCTATTTTTGTTTTGTCTACATTAGAAAAATAAAATGTACTCTAGGGAATGGAATCGTGATGTTCAATACAGAGGCAGAGTCCGGGTCCAGCTCAAGCAGGAAGATGGCAGCCTCTGTCTGGGACAGTTCCCATCACGTAAGTCTTTTTTTTTTTAATGACTAAATTAGGCTCAAGAATAGATTATTCCCGTTCAACACAAAAAAGCTTCTAAAATTGGCCTTCTGAAAGGTGTAAATGAATTTTATTACTTTAAAGAAAGGACTGCTGATAGGAGGAGGTAAACAGGTCAAGAACTTTTTTTTTTTTTTTCAAGTACTAGGGATTGAATTTAACACTGAGCTACATCTATAGCCCTTTTTTTTTGCATGTACACAGAGTCTCACTAAGTTGCCCAGACTGATTGTGATTGTCCTACTTCAGCCTCCCAGAGTTCTAGCATATGACACGATACCAAGCAAGAACTTCTTTGAAAATGTGATTGAACCTATGAATTGTTCTAAAAAAAATAAACAAATAAACATTTTATTCTGGAAGGTCATCATTGTTCTCAGGTTGAATTAAAATTATTATATGGAGGGATACTAATTTTCAAGTCCTAGAGACTGTAGAGGAGGGGTAGGTGGGGAGCAGAGAATTCAGGGGAACTAATGGTCAAAGATTATAGGAGTATCTATAATATTTTATTTCTTGAAAAAAATAAAGACAACTATGTTAAAAATATTAGTTAAAAATTTTGGTTCCCGGTATTGGGAAAACAAGTGTTTATATATAATTTTTTTCTGAATTAAAAAAATTTTTTTTTGAATTTCATATTGTCTTAGATACAGTTGTTCAGGTTACAAAATTAAAGCATACAAAGTGGACATTCAAATAGTGAGGCTGTAAACAGTTCTGTTCAGTGATCCAATAAAAACTTAGCAACATGGTTATCAGTCCTACACACTTAAACATAAATGCAGTTATGTCCTTTAGAGCACTTTCATTTCCTGCTTTTGCTTTTTAAGTCCATTATTTGTTTAGTT
>PVLA01005345.1:98532-149188 GCA_004027455.1 Hydrochoerus hydrochaeris
TTTTTTTTTTTTTTTTGAAGGTAGCAAAATACAGCAGAACAAGACAGAACAAAGCAATCCAAGACAGTGCAGTGAAATTGGCACAGAACCTCACAGCAGGTCACCAGGACAACAGCAAAAGGCACAGTAGTACATCCCAGCCAGGTGTGATGGCTCACGCCTGTAATCCCAGCACTCAGAAGGCTGAGGCAGGAGGATTGTTGTGAGTTCAAGACCAGCCTGGGCTACAAAGTGAGCTCAAGGCCAGCCTGAACTGCGTAGTGAGACCCTGTCTTAAAAAGACCAAAAAAAGTACATCCCATTCTGTTCACATTAGCTGTTCTTTCAATCAGGTAGAGCAAAATGGAAGAAAATACTGAATTTATAAAAACAGAATATTGAATAGAGCAGTACCATTAATCAGAACTGAGCAAAACAGTGATAAAAATATTTGCCTTCAAAGAGATGGTAGAAGGAAATCCACCTTACTTGCCACACTGCATACATTCATCCTCCCAAGAGATACTCAGACCTCTGACTCCCACTTGCTAATGGGGGGGATTGGGGGATGGATGGATGTTTGATTCTTAGCCCGCACACTGCAGGCCCACAGCCGCTTACCAGAGCAGTGAGCTGGCTGCCTGTTCTCCCAGTTCCCCAAGTTCCAACATGGTGCAGACCTCAGGAAACACCAATAGTTCTCGCCCTGGAGTGGCCTCAGCTTGTTAGGCCCCAACCACTTACCAGGATGGTGAGCTGGCTTTTTCTGAATTTTTTATTTCAAAAAAGTATATTTCAAAGAATGAGACTGGGCCAGAGATTATACCTCAGTGCCACAGCTCCTGCCTGGCAAGTACAAGGTCCTGAGTTCAATTTCCAATACACACAAAAAAAGTGTAGCTAATAGCCAGGCATAGTGGTGCAAGATTATGTATTCTGGGATGCAGAGGAAGGAAAATTGCAAGTTCTGGCAACTTAGCGAGACTGTCATAAATTAGAAAAGTATAGATGTGAGGACAGTCCAGCCATGACATCTTTCACCCCATTGATACCACAGTTGATTGGGCTGATCTGGCTTGCCAGGTGAGTGTCCCCTCCCTCCCTCAGCACTGCATATGCGTCCCCGCAGAAGCTCTCTGTGCCATTGGAAGAGGACGATCAGCCCCAATGGAGGAGGACCAGCCTTCTGTCCAGGGTGTATAAGTAGCTGAGCTCTGTTCAAAATAGAAAAAGGGCTGGGGCATAGATCAGCTCAAAAGTTCTCTGGGTGCAATCCCAAGTATGGTGGAGAAAAAAATGGGGAACTATTTGCTTCATATTTTCTCTTCATTTTAATTAAACTCTTCCATTTAATTCAACTAAAAATAGTAATAGTATCATACAAAATGAGTATAATTGTTTTTAATCGAATTCAAATAGATTGGTT
Source organism: Hydrochoerus hydrochaeris (assembly GCA_004027455.1). Taxonomy (NCBI): domain Eukaryota; kingdom Metazoa; phylum Chordata; class Mammalia; order Rodentia; family Hydrochaeridae; genus Hydrochoerus; species Hydrochoerus hydrochaeris. The sequence continues at coordinate 99,938 of PVLA01005345.1, forward strand.
TTGTATTCAACTCCTGTCAGGAGACGGGACATCTGTTAGAAACAGGGCATGACTCAGTGCTGACGGTGTGTTGTGATGTTTTCTTTCTCTTTTACATTGTCTGGTACTTCCTCAAACAGCCATAAAAAAACAGACAAAGCAGATAGCTGTAAATATTGTTGAAAGATACTGATTCCTGTTTGTAATAAGACAGTAGAGAACGCAAAGACACAAGGCAGCTAGAGCAGGGAGAGCGTCTACTGTACATCATCTGGGCTCGTGGGCGGAGCTCAGGGAGGGACTTGGGCTTCCCTATGAGGCCAAGACCTTGCACTTCGGTAGCTTCAGGCCCAGTGAGATCTGGGCTCTTTGCAGTTTGTCATATTTACAGTCTCCATTGATTTTCAGACCAGTTACTAGGACCAAATCCAGAATTCTTGTTTTAAACTGAAGGGTTTTGCTTAGTGTTGGATTTTGCTCATTGAAATATTTTCAGAATCATCCTCACTCTCAGGACTTTTTCTCTACCACAGGCACCCACCTGAACAAGTCACTGTCATTTGATTTTTTTAAAAATTACTTCCCGTTTTCTTGATACAATAGTTTCCTGCACTGTCTCTTATTCGGGTGAATAACTTTTTATATCTTATTTCTTAGGTTACACACTAAACCCACCTTCTTGTTCCTAGGAAAGTCAGTGATGTTGTATGCAGCAGAAATGATACCTAAACTAAAAACAAGGACACAGAAAACAGGAGGTGGTGACCCAAATCTTCAGCAAGGAGAGGGAAGTAAAAAAGGAAAAGGGAAGAAGAAGAAGTGATCCGCTGTGAGCATCAAGGCTGTGACCCTGATGCAGGAGGCAATGGAAGCGTCTTTGTCACTGAGGGAAACAGCTTTTCATTTGCATCAGTCACCTGAACTACGAACATTTGTGCCTGGCATCTTCATTGTGGGAGTTGACAGTGACATGAGTACATCACAGTACAGCACAGTGGAAATTCACATATAGCTTTTGCGCAGTATAAAAGTTTTTCAATGAGTTTCTGTGGAAAAAATATTTTTAAATGGACAGTGGACTATTCCAGAAGTTGATGGAAATCTGTATCTGCCCTCCCTGTAAGCATTTGTTTCAGATAAATAAGTTTAATAAGGTTTGAAAAGCATATTTTGTTCACCTTTTAAGTTAATTAAATAAACTTGTGAATTGCCTTGGTTGCTCTTGCTCATGATGTAGATAATGCCAGCAGAGGAAGTTATTCGTGAGAATGAAGAGGCTGTGTGTCCTTGGACAGAATGAGCCTAAAACAAAAGTGGAAAATCTGCTTGTGGCGAAGTCAGTAAATGGGAATTGTAGATCATGTCTTTTTAATCTGTTACTATAATCAGCTTATTCAGTTGCTGATTTATCAGATGGAAGGTTCTGGATTTTAAGCTGTAAATTTGCACATTTTATAGGTTTAGGAATATGGTTTCCCACTTGCCTCATGTGCAGGAAGTCTTGGATTCCCCTCCCACAGTAAAAGCAGAGCATTCTTTCCGTTAGAGTTCTAAAAATTACCTTGGTTTCACCTTGAAAAAAGGAAATGGGAGAAGTCCTACCTTTCTCTCAGAGCACTCCCTAAAAGGATTGGTTTTGGACTGTCCGGAGCGGTCTTCCTTGCATCTGGTTGAGCTGTCCCAGTCTTCCTGAGGACTAGTTTACCTCTTCCCTGAATTCCATGAGCCACCTCATATTCTTTCAGTGAATCTATTTTTTTATAAATTTTTATCACTTATGATGAACAAACCCAGAGTTGCATAGCTTTAAGGGCTTGAGCCCTCGTGATAATCCACTGGTTTGCAGCATGTGTGCCAGTCCCCAGCGGGGGGGGGGGGGGGGGGGGGGGGACTGGCACAGTGTGAGAGCCCAGCTCCTTGGAGATGGGATCACACCAGCCAGGAGTTCAGGACTAACCTGTATGACGTGTTGAGACCCTGCCTCCAGAAAAGAAAAATTTCAACTTTTTTCACTGTAAAAATTTTTGACTTTTATAGTAAATATAATTAACGGTTCTTACATTAGACATAAATATGGGTGATACGTGTATAAAACTTTCTTTTGAAAAGTATCACTTACAAATGTATTTGGCTGGGGAATAGAAAACAAGGGACTTAAACAGGATTTTAGTTTTTGAGTTACGTGAAACCCCAGGAGGTTATGGTGATAGATGAGCCCTTAGGGAAGGACTTCGTATCTGTCTGCTCCACTATCCACAGCAGTTTCCAACGTCCTTCTGTTTGTCATCTCAGGTTTTTAAAAGGGCTGACAGCACCAGACATTTACATGAGTGGGGTAGGAAGAAATGGCAGTTTTGCTAGACACTTCTATCCCCCTTTAAAAATAAAAGCATAGGTCTAACTGGTGGTTCCTGCCTGTGACTCCAGTGTCTGGGAGACTGAGGCAGGAGGATCACCAAGACTTTGAGGTCAACGGATTCAGACCCTGCCTCCAAACAGAAAAATTGGAGTGGCAAGGTGAAAGTACATAAAGAGTTAAAGCCTGGACTATATAGTGATACCCTATCTCAAAAAAATTTTTTTAAGCAAAGCACAGTAACAGTGCATGGCACCTAGTAAAACCCAAGCTCCTTGAAGGAAGGCTGAAGCAAGAAGATCATAAGTTAAAGCCCAGCCTGGGCAACTTGGTGACCGTCTCAATTTAAAAGGGGGCCAGGAATATAGCTCAGTGTAATCCCCAGTATCACAGGGAAAGAAAAGCCATTCTCAGAATCCTTCCCAGAAGACTGACCTAAGTCTCAGTTTTTGAGAGCTGTAGCACAAGTTCGTATCAAGCAGTAAGAGAGCTACAAAAGTGAACACATCGATCCTGGTAAGACAGACATCTAAGAAAGTGGTGGCAAATGCATCCTGGAGAAGCAGCCTTGAGAGATGGTCACAGATAACTAGATGACTGGGCATACTGGTGCACAGCTGTAATCCCAGCACTTGAGAGGTTAAGGCAGGAGGATCACTGTGTTCAAGACTAGCCTGGGCTATATAATGAGTTCAAAGCCAGCCTAAACCACATAGCAAGAAGCTAACTCAACAAACAAAGCTTTCAGAAGAATTGCTGTGCAGCCCGTCATGCAATCAGTGACTAGTGCAACTTCTGTTTGACATTGGGTAAGTGGAAAACAGAATCTTTCAGTAAGCAAAGTTGAGCATTTATTCGTGTATTGAAATGTTATTTGTATTTCAGAAAACACTGTTCATACCCTTTGGCCACTGCTTTAACATTTTATCAACATTGTACCTAGTTTGAACAGCAGCCAGTTTTGGTTCAGTTTTAGGCATTAATTTCTACCTATAGGAGGATTTAGTGTTCCTTTTTCCATTTCCCCCACCACATACACATGCATTCTTCCCACATTCCCATTTTATAAATATATTTCATAATTTTAGTCACATAAGCTACATTACAATATTCCGTCTTGTAGCGGAGCCGTCTAATACATTTGCTATACCAGAGTCTGCTCAGGAGCTGGGGCTGGGGCTTGGCTCAGCATTTGCCTAGAATGTTTACAGCCTGGAGTTTGATCTCAGCATTGCCCAAAAGAAAGTGTGGCTTTGGGTCCAGCAGCACAGGACCCCCTGGAAGCTCGTGAAGTATGCACAGGGGTTGTGATGGTAGACTCCTGTAATGCCAGCAATTGGAGGCTGAGGCAGGCGGCTCGTCTTGAGCTTCCAACCAGACTGGGGCTATGTGGTAAGTTCAAGGCATATTTGAACTACATATTGAGGCCCTGTCTCAAAAAATAATAATGCAATTTCTCTGGCCTAACCCAGGATTCAAATGAATTTAATAGCATAGCCAGGTGATTCCTTTTGGTGGTTGATTGGTTCTTTGGTCTCTTTGTTTCTGTTTTTGTCTTTTCCCTTCCCATTCCCCTTCCCCTTTCCTTTCCTTTCCAAACAGGGTCTCACTGTATAACCCATACCATCCTCAAACTTGAGGCGATCCTGCCTCAGCCTCACAAGAGTTGGGGTTATAGGCATGCACTGCCACACTTGATGCCCAGGTGATTCTTACTGTGCATTAAAGTCAGACAAACTGAAGTGTGTTGTGGGGGTTTTTATCCACTAGGCTTCACTGTTTGTGTTTGAATTAATTACTGTTTCACTTAGTGCTTAAAAGTTTCACTAATTCCACCACAAATTTCCTGTTGTCAGAATGTGTGAAAACGTTCCTTTTGTTGTGTGTGCTCCTAGACCTTGCCAGTCTGAAAGCAGCACTGTTCTTCCCTTACACTGGCCAAGTGTGGGTTGTTGGGAAGCTTCATACTGCAGAAGCCCAGTGGATAGCATGGTCACCACCACCGCCTGGCCCTGGGGAGTTAGGGCCTTCGTACTGAGCTACGTTCCCAGCCCTTTTTCTTCTTTGAGACAAGGTCTCACTAAATTGCCCTGGCTGGGATCCTCCTGCCTCAGCCCCCCACTGTTAGGATTACAGGTCTGCCCCACGCCATCCAGCCATTTAGGTCCCTGTCCATCAGGCCGGGCATCTAAGCGTATCCTTTCAAGTCAGAAATTTTCTTGAAAATTTCACAGATGTTTCTCTCCTTTCTTATCTTTTGTAGGAACTCCTTTAACTATTAGACCTGCTGGACTAGTCCTTAATTTTTCTTTCTTCCCACTTCCACTTCTTTGCCTTTAAATTCTACTATCTAGATTTTCTCAGCTTTATCTTGCAACTTTTCTATTGAATTTTTTCTTTTCAGTTTTTCTCAGCTTTTTTTTTTTTTTTAAGCCACCTGCGAGTTCCCTTTCTCTGGCATTCTGTTCTTACTTCGAGGATGCATTTCTCAGAAGACCCGATGCCGAATTCCTTTGCCCCAGTTCAGTTTCAGCCCTTGCACCTGAGCGGCTTTTCCGGCGGCCGGGCCCGCGCGCCCGCAGCTCCCGATCCGCCGGGCAGCGCCGCCGCTTCGTCCAGGTGGCGGCCGTGACTTCTCGCCGCCGGCTCCGCTTCCCCCGCACTAGCGCTGCTCGCTGCCGCTCTCTCCCGACGCGGGGCGCGGCTGAGCGCCCAAGGACGAGGTGCGATCGGGACGCGAGGGCCGGCCCGGAAGGGCGCCCCGAGCCCGCGCCCCGAGCCCCGAGCGGAGGCTGCAGGGCGCGACCCGGCTGCAAAGCTGACGGCAATGGAGGCGCCGGGCCGCGGGCCAGGTGCGCCCGGTGGACGCGCGGGGGCGCCTCCTACAAGAGGCTGCGGCGGCGGCGGGCCCGCCCGCGCGCTCGGCTGCTCCCCGGTCTGCACCCGCCTCCCGCGGCCGGCACCGTGAGTCTGCGGCGGGGTGCGGGGTGCGGGGTGCGGGTGGGTGTGGGGTGCGGGGTGCGGGTGGGTGTGGGGTGCGGGGTGGGGTGCTGAGGTGGCTACGGAGGTGCGTGTTCCACGGCGCCGGCCGGGTTGGACTCGGGCGGCCCCACTGAGCTTCGGCCCCCCAGCCTGCCCCGCTTTTGAGACTGGGTCTCGCTGAACTGCTGAACTGCCCGGGCTTTGCGTTCTTCCTGCTTCAGCCTTCCCCAAGCCGGCACGCCGGCTTCACGAGCGTGAACGCGCTAAACGTGCGGAGCTGTTAGGCGCTTGGGAAGTGGAGGCACCGCGGGGAGCAGCCAGCTAAAGCGGACGGGCCTCGTGCTTCTCAGCTCCCGCGAGTTTTTAGACAGACAGCAGTATTTTTGGAAAAGTCGGGATTTTGTTTCTTGTTCTTCCTACAGTATGTTGCCGGTCTCAAACTCCTGGGCACAAGTGATCCTCCTGCCTCGGCCTTCGGCCTTCGAAGTAGCCAGGGCTGCAGGTGACTGTGCTTTGCGGCTGAATGCTCCCGAGGGTCAGGATAGGAGTTACCTAACTCATTAGTTTTTGTTTTGTGTTTTTTGTGGGGTTCTTTGCAACTTTTTAAAATCAGATTTTATTTATACATTTTAGGTATTAGTGATCATATGCATCATAGAGCATTTGTACCTGTACATGATATAACTTGATTTTTCCCCATTGTTTGGCTCTCTTCCTCCCTTCCTCCCCTCATTTACAAAAGCTTTGTTTTCACGGTTTCCTTTTTTGTTTTGACTTTTCCCTTCCTTCCTTTCCCCCTTCTCTCTCTTTTGTTCCCCTTCCCATTTGAACCAATTCTTCCTACTTCACTATCTATTACACATTTTGGTCTTTATTTACACTTGGTTTCTCATACCAGAGAAATGAGGTATTCACACGTGTGTCTGATTTGTTTCACTTAGGAGTATGGTCTCAAGGTGCCTCCATTTACCTAGAAGTGTTTTGAGCTTATCCTTCATCTCAAAGTAGTACTCCTGGAGAGAAGCCTTCCGTCCCCGTCGTGGTCCGGAAAGTTTATATTTGTAATTGAATGGAACAGTTTTTGGAATCCCAGCAAACTAATTCCAATCTACCACTTTCAGTGCAACCCACAGTGAGACTAAAGACACCAGGGCATATTTATGAGTCTACCTAGGGCGATGGTTAACTGGACCAAGGCCAGGACCCAGGGCTGAACTCGGGGTTTATTCAAAACCAGAGGAGCTGCGTGGGGATGAGTGGCTCTGAGTGGCAGGAAGTATGGGAGTGCCATGAGCTGGGCTGGGTAGCGGACTTGGAATTACCTCTGCAGTGTGCAGTGAAGGAAGGATACGCGGGTGGAATAATCTGCATATCACAGCTTGAGGTAGTATCTGATGTTCTGGGGTCGGTGCTTCAGCTCTGAGTGTAACCTTTCAGGCCCTGGGAAGTCATAGCCTCTTTCTCGAGGCTCCATCTGGGCCAACTGCGTGGGGCACAGCTCTCCTTCCCGCCCCGCTCACATGTGTTTTTGGAGTGGGGTGGGGAGACACTGTCTCCCTGCTTCAAAGATTACACATCAAGGGCTGAGGATTTAGCTCAGTGGCATAAGCGCCTGCCTTGCAAGTGTGTGGTCGTGAGTTTGATTCCCGGTACCAATTTAAAAAAAGATTACAGATCAGCACCTCGGCCAGGCCAATTTACTTTGCTTAAAGCCAATTGAAGGGATAAGGAAATGGCCTGGCCAGCTCTGCACTTATCAATACACAGAGAGAGGGCCAGGTTTAGCCAAAATGGAGATCACTGCTGCTCTTTCAAACAGAGTCATCCAGGTGGTTTGAAAGGTTGTTTCCAAGGTTTAGCTATTACATGCTGTGCTGCTATAAACACAGGTGCACATAGATCGCTGCGGTCCCATGTTTTCAGTTCTTTTGGGAAGATACCCAGCAGGGGAATAACTGGGTGGAATGGAACCTTCAGTCCTAGTTTATTGAGGAATCTCCACAGTGGTTTCCCCAGGCTAATCCAGTAGTTTCATCTCAAAGGGCAGCTCCTCAACATCACCTCAGATAGAATTTTTTTTTTTTTTTTTTTTTTGTACCGGGGATCAACCTCACGACCTTGCGCTTGCCAGGCAGGCACTTAAGCCACTGAGCTAAATCCCCAGCCCCTCAGATAGAAATTCAAACTTTCAGCTCCACCCCAGACTAAGGACTCACGGAGTTTGGGGAGAGGACGGGAAAAGGCTTCTGCCAAGGGTACCCCAGCCCACCCCCACTCCACGCCCACAGCCTTAGAACTGCACCCAAGAAACTCCTGGCTGCTCTTCAGGCTCCTGGGGTCGCTGTGCCATCTCCGCACAGACATGTGGGGCACTCGGGTCACACCCAGTCCCCCTTTTCCACCTCTCCACACCCCACACCTTCCTAGCCCCCGTACTGGCTCTCTGCTCTCAGGCTGACCTCTCGCCTCTTAGGGGCGAGCATGCGGCGCGCTCCCCATGGGGGGCTTATTTCGTGTGTGTGACATCGGCCCCATGCTGCGTGTGATGGCGCTTTGACTTTTCTTTGTGGGTTGTGTATATAGAGCCGATTTCTTCACCCGTCCCTCTGTGACGGCGCCTAGGCCGATTCCATATGAGGCTGCTGTGAACAGTGCTGCAAGGGGGTCTGGTGGTGCGAATGAGGGGTACACTGTTTGCGTTGCCTTTGGATATACAGACCCAGAAGGGGGACAGCTGAACCTCCATCCTGCGCTTCATATCGGCTCCACTGACTCCCACTAACAGCGTACAGCATTGCTTTTTCTCCACAACCGTACCAACACTTGGTTTTGTTGTTTTTTGAGTTTGTTTATAGCAGCTTTGCTTGAATTGGGGTGAGATCATGGTTTTGATTTGCCTTCCCCTAATGGTTAATGATAAGCATGTTTCCTTCATGTATTTGTTGATCATTTATTTGTACTATGTTTGAAAAATGTCAATTCAAATCTTTTGCTCATTTTTAACCGATTACTTTTTTGGGGTTTTTTAAGACCTTAGGTATTTTAGATATTAATCTTCCTCCAGATGAATAGTTGGTAGATTTTTTTTGCCATTCTGTATACTGTCTCTTCACTGTTTCCTTTGCTATGCAACAGTTTTTTAGTTTGGTATAATCCCATTTGTGAATTTTCACTTTTATTTTCTGTGCTTTTGGGGTCCTAGCCAGAAAATCATTACCTGTACCTATATTTGTTTTGAAGTGTTCCACTCATGTTTTCTTTTAGTAGTCTCAGAATTCCAGGTCTTACAATTAGGTTTTTTGTGGGGGTTTTTTTGTTTTGTTTTGTTTTTTACCAGGGATTGAACTCACGACCTCATGCTTGCCAGGCAGGTGTTTAAGCTGCTGAGCTAAATCCCCAGCCCACAGTTAGGTCATTTGGGAGGGCGGGTATGTGTGCATGTTTAATAGGATGAGTGATAGCAACATTTTTCTCTAGTTTTGTAAGATATGTTGTTGGTATTTGACTGGAATTGCATTAAATCTGTATAATTTTTTGGAAGTATGGCCATTTTCACTGTATTGGTTCCACCTATTCAAGAACAGGGAATATCTTTCCACTTTCTTATGTTTCATTTTTCAGAATACTGTAGTTTGTTTGTTTGTTTGTTTTTTGAAAGAAAAGAGACAGGGTCTTGCTGTGTAGTTGAGGCTGGCCTTGAGCTCAACTTTGTAGCCCAGGCTGGTCTTGAACTTGCAGTGATCTTCCTGCCTCAGCTTCCTGAGTGCCAGGATTACAGGCATGCACCACCCAACCTGGCTTTAGAGAACTGTAGTTTTCAATGTATAAGTCTTTTGCTTCCTTTGTCAGATTGATGCCTAAATTTTTGTCTTGTTTTGTTTTTGGACATGGGTCTTGCTATATAGCTCAGGCTGGCCTTGGACTCTCAGTGATCCTCCTGCCTCAGCCTCCTGAGTGCTGGGATTATAGATGTGCACCCTGTGTCTGTAAGTTTTCTTGATGTTGTTGTGAAATGTATTTCCCTAATTTCTCTGTTACTTGTGTGCAGCAATGCTAGTGATTGACATTGTATACTGCTGGCTGCTGAATTTGGTTATTAATTCTAGGACTCTTTGGATGGAGTTATTGGGGTCTTCTATTGTGTCATCAGCAAATGGTAATTTAACCTTCTTTTCCTACTGTCCTATCCATACTGCTTTTCTTAAAAAGAAAAAGGAAAAAGCACAGGTATTAGCATATTGTTTTTCTTTCTTTCTCTTGTCTAATTGCTCTGCCTAATGTTATAGAACTATACTGAACAGGAGTGGTGATAGGGACCTCCTTATCTTGTTACTGATTTTGAAGTGAAAGCTTTTATTTGGCATGCTCTTTTTTTTTTTTTTTTTTTGGACTGGGGATCAAACTCACGACCTCACACTTGCCAGGGAGGTGCTTGTGCCAGCCACTAAGTTAAATGCTCAGCCCCCCAGAGTGAAAGCTGTCAGTTTTTGTGCATTTAGTATGTTGTTAGCTATTGGTTTGTCATAGATGGCTTTTATCAGATGGAAATAAAAACCTTCCGCCTTCAGGGTTTTGCTCATGAATGGGTGTTGGACTTTGACAAATATTTTTTGTGCATCTATTGCAATGATAGTATGGTTTTTGTCCTTGATTCTGCTAAAATTTATTTGTATATGCTGAACCATCCCTGGGATGAATCCCAGTTGGTCAGGGTGTATAATCTTCTTAATGATTTTCTGCATTCTATTTGCCAGTATCTTGAGGAATTTTGCATCTATATTCATTAGGGAATTGACCAGTTGGGTCCTTTTTTGATATTGGGGTAAGGGTAATGCTTGCTTCTCCTTAAATTTCATTAAAGAGCTTGAAGTTGTGGCTTTAGATCTTCTCTAAATTTCTTGTAGAATTAATTGAATCTGTCAGGGCCAGACTGGCTTCAAACTCATGGCCATCCTCCTGCCTCAGCCTACCGAGTAGTGAGAACAAGCATGCATCAGTGTTTTGGTTTTGTTTTATTGAGACAGGCTTTCACTATCTAGTTCAGGCTAGCCTCAAACTCCGCAGTGATCCTCCTGCTCAGCCTCCTGAGTGCTGGGTGAAATGAATTTTTACAAGCACTTTACTTTTTCTTAATAAAACAACTTTGTTAAACTAAAAATGTGAGATACCACACAAACTTAAAATGCACAATTTAATAGATTCCAGCACATTAACAGTTGCACAGCTATAATCATAGTCGAGCGTAAGTCATTTTTTCTTTTTGAGACAATCTCCTGCTATGTAGGTGTAGACTGGCCTTGAACTGCCAAGAGCTGGGATTGCAGGCACATGCCTCCACGCCCAGCTGAAAATTGTCTTTCTTTACTGTGTACCCTGTTTTCTTTATCCATTCATTTGTTTATGGGCATGTGGGCTGATTCCAAGATTTGCCTATTAATTGTGCTACTATAGGGGTCAGGGATTTAGCTCAGTGGCTTAAGCGCCTGCCTGGCAAGCAGGAGGTTATGAGTTCAATCCCCAGTACAAAAAAAAAAAAAAAAATTGTGCTGCTATAAACAAAGCTGCACATTACTGTGCTATGATGTCTTTAACTCTTTTGGGAAGATACTTAAAAGGGGAATATCTGGGTCAAATAGAATTTCTACTTTTAGTTTTTGGGAGAATCTCCATACTGATTTCCATAGTGATTGTACCAGGTTTCACTCCCAACAGTGAAGAAGTGTCCCTTCTCTACGGTCTCATCGGCATTTTTTGTTTGATTTCCTAAAGATAGAAATCTCTCTGGAGTAACATGGAATCTTAATGTTTATGACCAGTGATATTGAACATTTTTGCATGTATTTATTGGTCATTTGTATTTCTTCATCTGAGAAGTATCTATTCATTTCAGATGCTCTTTTTTTATTGGCTTTTTAACTTTGAGGCAGTCTAATTTTTTTTGAGCTCTTTATATATTCTAGATATTGGTCCTTTGTCTGAGGAATAACTAGCAAAAAATTTTCCTAAGTTGTCTCTTCACTTTGTTGATTTCCTTTGATGTGCGAAGCTTTTTAATAAGATCCCATGTGTTGGTTCCTAGCATTTCTTGTGCAGAAAGTCTTTGAGTTTTACCTATTTTGTCTTCTAGCAGATTAAATATTTCTGTTCTAATCTTTGCTCCATTTTAATTTTAGTGTATAAAGAAAGGTATGGGTTTAAGGTCAGCCTTTGGTGTGTGGAGAGCCAGTTTTCCCAGCACAATGTTAAAGAGGCAATCTTTCCTCCAGTGCAGGAATTTGGCTCCTTTGTCAAATTGTGTAACTGAGTGTGCCTTTGGTTGTTTCTTTATCTTCTATTCTTTTTTTTTTTTCCTTCCTTTTTGAGACGAGGTTTCCCTATGCAGTTCATGCTGGTCTTGAACTCCCTTTGTAGCACAGCTGTCTTCAAACTCTCAATGACCTTCCTGCCTCAGCCTCCCAAATGCTGGGATTACAGGTGTGTGCCACCATGCCTGGCTTTATCTTCTGTTTTGTTCCATTGATCCACAAGTCTGTTTTAGGGTGTTTTTTTTTGGGGGGGGGGAGTTGCCAACACTATCCTGGTTTTATCACTGTGGCTGTGTAGTATAACTTGAGGTCTCGAATGTGATGCCCCTACCTTGCCCCTGTTGCCCAGAATTGCTGTTGCTATTCTAGGTCTCTTCTGAGTCCATATGAATTTTAGGATTGATTTTTTCCAGTTTTTATTTTTGGTTTGTTTTTGTACCAGGGATGGAACCCACAACCTTGCGCTTGCCAGGCAGGTGCTTATGCCACTGAGCAAAATCCCTGGCCTGCTTTTTCCAGTTCTGTAAGAAATATCACTGTTTTTATCAGCATTGCATTAAATCTATAAAACAATTTTGGTATTACAGCCATTTTAACTACATTGGTTATGCCTATCTAGGAATAGGGGCTTTCTATTACCAATTGCCTTTTCAATCTCCTTTTTCAGAGTACTGTAGTTAATTCCTATTTCATCTTTCTTGGTGCTATTGTGAAAGGTATTATTACCCTCTCAGTGAATTTGTTACTAGTAGATTTTTGGCCCTTTACTTTATATCCTGTTAACATTACTGGATTTGGTTATTGGTTCTAAATCTTTCAGTGGAATTTTTAGGGCCTTCTGTGTATTTAACTTCTTACCCATTTTCCTTTTTTTTTCTTGTCTAATTGCTCTAGCCAGTTGAACAAAAGTGGTGTTAACAGACATCCTTGTCTTGTGTCTGATTTTTTAAGAGGAAAACTTTTTAGCTTCTTGCCATTGAGTGGTCACAGGTGGTTTTTATCAGATTAAGGGTGTTACATTCCTATTAAGAGCTTTTATCATGAATTTTATCAGCTTTTCTGCATCTATTCAGATGATCATGTTTTTGTCCTATTTAAGGAATTATATTTATTGATTTATGTATGTGGAACCATTTCTGCATTCCTGGAATAACTCCTACTGGGTCATGATGTATGATGTTTTTGATGACTTGCTGCACTATGTTTGGCAGTATCTTATTAAGGATTTTTGCCTCTTATGTTTGGTAGAGATTGGTGTATAGCTCTTTTTCTCAGTTGGGTCCTTTTCTGGTTTTGGAATCAAGGTAATGCTTGATTTCAGGAATGGCTTCAGAAGTACTGCTTCCACAAATTCTTTTCTGAAGTGCTTGTAGAATTTGACACTAAGTTTTTCAGGACCTGGGCTTTTTTCTTAGTTTGTATTTTGTATTACTTTAGTTTCTATTTAAAATTTTTTTTTATTTTGGGGAGGCACCAGAAATTGAACTCAGGACCTTATGCTTGCCAGGCAGGTGCTGTGCCACTGAGGTATATCCCTGGCCCCTTATTACTTCAGTTCTGCTTATAAGTGGTTTTATTTTTTTAATCCTCTTGGTTCAGCTTTGGTAGTTTATATGTATCTAGCAATATTCCTTCTGAGTTTTTCATTTTATTGGAGTACAGGTTTCTGTGGAAACCACTGTGATTTTTTTCTGTGCAGGGAGCGGGGTTGCTGTTGTTTGGTTGGTGTTTTGGTTTTTGGTTGGTTCCTTGCTTTTTGAGATAGGGTCTCACTGTGTAATTCAGGCAGGGTCTCACTATGTAATTCAGGCAGGCTTTGAACTTGCTTTGTAACCCAGGCTGCCCTTGAGCCTTTGGCAATCCTCCTGTCTCAGCTTCCCAAATGCTGGGATTTACAAGCATATGCTACAATGCCCTATTTGGTTCAGTCTTTCAAAGAACCAACTCTTTGATACATTGATTCTTTGTACCGTTTTTTTTTTTTAACTCTCAATTTCACTTTCTTCCCTGATCCTTATTTTCTTCCTAATACTAGCTTTTAGTTTGCTTTGTTGTTTTTCTAGGAGATACAGCATTAGATTATTTAAGTGTATTTTGTTTTCTAACATGGCAATTCACTGCTGTAAACTTCCTTGTAAGCACTTCCACAGGTACTTTATTGTTGGACCTTGCTAATTTTAATCCATTCACCAACCTATCTTTTGAGAATTTGGTCCATTTATATTCAGTGTTATTGATAATTAATGACATTCTTGTCATTGGTGTTACAGTTGTTTTGAATATTCTTTGATCTTCCTCTATCTTGTGGTCTAATGGTTTATTGTTAGTCTCCTCTAGTTCTCTTTTGTGTATCTTCTAAAGACTTATTCTTTCACGTGGTTTTATGATTATGGTAGTTATCTTTCATTTCTGGATGTGGAACTCCCTTAGGCATCTTTTGTGACATAGTGTGGGCTGTTAATTCCCCGAGATTTTTGCTTTTTTGGAAAGTCCTGTTTCCCCATTGCTGACAGGCTTGCTGCTCATAGGAACCTTGGCTGTTATTCTAAGGACTTGGACTGTGTCCTTCCTGTTCTCTGCTGCCCCATGCGGTTTCTGCTGAGAAATCTAATCTAATGGGCATACCCTAGGTGACTTTTAGCACTTCTGCAGATTTTCTAATTCTTTCTTTCAGACTTCACACTATAATAGGTTGTGGTGATCTTTTCTGGACTTGACTATGGGGTGATGTAAGTTTCCTATACATGGATGTCTGTGCCTTTTCCAAGTTTGGGAAACTTTTATTTCATTGAATAGGTTTGCTATCCCCTTAATTTTTCTCCTCACCTTCAGGTATTCTCAAGATGTTTCCTCATGTAATGATAGCCCAACAATCTTCAGTACTTTCTCGCTTCAAATGGATATTTCAAGTTCAGACTGCCTTTTTTTTTTTTTTGGCTTGATGTATTCTGTTGAAGATGGAAACTTTTTTTTGGCACTGTGGTGCTGGAGAGCAAACTCAGGCCCCGCCTGTGGCAGGCAAATGTCCTGTCTCTGAGCTGGATCCCAGGTCCTCTGAACTGTATTTTTTTTTTTTATGTAAATGGGTTTCTTGTTTGGTTCTTCAAAGTTGTTTTTTGCTGAATTTCTCATTCATATTCTGAATTGTTTTTATTTCACTTAACTGTTTATCTGTATTCTTTAGAATCTCATTTAGCTTTTTAAATAATCATTCTTTTAAATAAGATAGGTCTTGGGCCAGGGATATAGCTCAATGGCACAGCACCTGCCTGGCAAGTGCAAGGTCATGAGTTCGATTCCCAGCTTAAAAACATAGGTCTTGAATATGATAGTCAGAAGCCAAAAACATTTTAAACATCATTTCCAAATATATTTACTTTCAGGTCACGGTATACATAACTGTGAAATTTGATGGCTAAGGGTCTGAATTGTACCTAAGGTAAATTCCAGGTTTATAAACACAGAGAAGCAGATGTAGGAGACCATGAACCAACGTATATGCTGAAAGGGGTGGATTACACCTCTGCCATCACAGATGCTAGACACATGCTCTGGAGCAGGGCTAAACCTGTTTTCAATAAACTTCTCAAGTTATTTTTGATCTTTTCTTTTGGTTTAATTCATTTTGTTGTCCTCCCTCCCACCTGGTACTGCATATTGAACCCGAGCTTTGCACTGAGATATATCCCCAGTCCTTAATTTTTGAGGCAGGATCTCACTAAATTGCTCAGGTTATCCTCAAACTTAGAATACTGCTGTCTCAGCTTCCCAGCTCACTGGGATTATAGACACATGCCCTATGGTTTTCTGTGTGTCTTTAAGACAGGGTTTTGTTAGGTAGTTCAGGCTGGCCTCTAACTTGCAGTGATCCTCCTGTCTCAGCCACCCAAGTGCTGCAATTACAGGCATACACCACCACTACTGGCTCTGGGTCTCTTCTAAAAAAAAGATCCATAAAAATATAGAGGCATATATAAAAAGTATTTACTACACTTGTATATAGGCAACACACTATCTTAAGTCATGAGACTTCTTTGTAATGTAATATGCAGGTGGAAAGCAGCGGTTTAGTTTTCCACTAAATCTAAGGTTATTGGCAGCAATCTTTTTTTGGTTGGTATGTTTTATTTAGTCTTTTCCTGACAGTAACCACTGTAGGAAAATTACAAATCAGGTGAGGAATACGGTTAATAAAACTCAATTTTCACTTAACAATTATATTTCATCTTATTTTGTACATTTTTCCTAACCAAGGATTATCTGAGCAAAATTTTAAAACATAAAAGGACAAAAAACACTGCAGAGTAGTCCCCTCCATATCTGCAGTTTCATCTTCCTTGGTTCCAGTTACTCAAGATCAACCAATCTTTAAAATACAGTACAGCACAGTAAGATATTAAGACCATATTGTCTTACTACTGTACATCATTGCAAGCACTTATTTTCTTAGTTTACCTAATCTTAAACTTTCCATAGGTACAGATAGCAAAAACAGTTTTTTTGTAGAGAATTCAATACTATCTTGAGCTTTGGAAATCTACCGGGAGCCCCAGCACATATTACCTCCGGTAAGGGGGCCACTGTATGTCTTCATCTACTCAGAACATCCTATCTTCAGGATAGGAGATCGCTTACCTCCAAGTCCATGGTCATTTTCTGAAGACTGTGACTTAAGATTCTTGCTAGAGTAGCAGTAATTTGTTGATCTGAATAAGCTTGCAAGGAACAGAAGTGCTGTCGTTCTTTCCTTCATTTTGAAGACTTTCAGATGTTTGGGAGAAATTCTCTAACTTCACATACCCTTGAAATACTATTCATGCACAGATAAATGCTCTGTCTTCCAGCCAATTAATGGAAAGATTTTATTTAGGAAATCTACGCAGACACAGAACTACTCAAATCATAACTTTTGCCATGAATGTATACTTAAGCTGCCAGAAAGACAGTAACTTGCAGAATTTCTTATAGAATGCACTACAGGAGAAAGCTGTGGTATTAAGGCAACAAAAAATCTGCATTTCTATTTTATTATAGTTTTACACTGATTAGCCTATAATTATCAGCAATATTTTATGCCACCCCATCCTAACAATTGCATACTGACAGTATGATTGTTTGGTATGCTAGAAGTTGCTAATTTTTGTTCTGCCACTGTGAAATGTACTTTTTTCTCTAGCACTAGGATGCTACCAAGTGCTATTCCACTGAGCTACATCCCTAGCCCTTGCAATTGTATTTGGTGACAGTCTTAAAAATTTCCCACACTGACTTTGAACTTGCAATGCTCTTTTCTCAGCCTCCCCATTAGCTAGGATTACAGGCACATGTCACTGGGCCACACTAAAAGTGTACTTCAGTATACTCTGGCAGATATTGCCATACTTTTTAGATCTTTTTCTAAACTAAGGCTTGATTCCACCCCTACCCCCATCCCGGGCCCAAAAATAACAATTCTTTTTTCTAATAAGACATTTAACAATCACCACTTTTTGAGGAAAACGAGTGCTCTCACCGATATTACGTTTAGGTGATGGCATCCCTTATTTGAAGGGAGAGCTAACCATCTTTATTTGCCTTTAAAGAATTTTATTAACTGGATTTTTAACCTTGTTAACTTTGTTATACATTTGTTTTAATTTAGTCAACTCAAAAGGATCCTGTGTGTGCGCATGCGTGCATATTTTTAAGACTGGTATTTAGCCAATAAAGTTGGAGACATTCATTCTTTTTATTCTGTACTTTATGCAGCCATATGTAATTTATGAAAACAAACATGAAGGCATGGACTAAAAATAATTGACATGTTAACTGGGGAAACCTCAACTTTGACAATGAAGTCCAGGAAGAAAGGTGAAGGCAGCCTGGCTTGACCACTTGAAGTCAGACGGCGGGTTACTTGAGCTCCTTTCATTCTCCCAGAACTGCTCTTAAGAGAGTGTGGTCTCGGGCAAGTTGTTGCTAATGACATAAACGAGAATACCTATGGCAGCAGAGCGGGCTATGTCTTGAAGGGTTCTTACACAGGACTGGTAAAAAAGACTAAAGCCAACATACCACTCAGCAGGTAAACCCCAAAATGGCTTCCATTTTAGCATCGTAATAGCAGACACACCTAACGCTTAAGCATTCAGACAGTATTGCTATTTCTACAGGGAGTTGGGAGCTATGGTCTGACATGGATAAATTTCCCCATTTACCACAAGACTGACTGTTCTACAAAGCTGTCCTAGAATTCAGGACTACAATGTTAGGAAAGCAAGCAGCCCAACCTCCATTCAAGCTCCTCTCTCACTTTGAGTATTGCTAATTTGCATTCATTTTGTGAAGTATTAGCAGATCACACAGCAGAATCATACCTCCCACTTTTGGCTGGTGGTCTGATTGTACAGGATTTATAAATGGATGTAAACCTGCTTGGCGCCTTCCTCTGAGCATTCTGCACATTTCTCTCTATATATACATAAAACAGTTAAGAATTCTATAAACTACATTACATGATGTAGGAACATACAGATTAAATGTTAAGTACAGAGAAAAATGCATGCAGTCACCCCAGTAAAGTACAGAGCCTGTGGGATACATAATTTTATTTTACTTTATAGTTTATGCAGGAGAGTAACACATCTTTTCCTACATTTAGATATTGCCCACTGCATTAAATTGAAATTAAATTTAAATTAAATGCTTCCTATGTATACAGATAGTGATAGCAAAAAACTTACAACACATTCAATTTTAATGTATCAAAAAATGTTTCCAAGGCAACATTATCAAAATGATTACACTGCAGTCCCTGACATAACCTCAAGCTCTACGAAGGAGGTGCGGGAGGGCAGGAAAGTGCCATCTGGCAGAGGGGCTAAGTGCTCTTCTTTTCTTCACCCAGTAAGTTCACTGTAGCTTTCTTGGCTGTTAGGAAAAAAAAAGACAATGTTGCGAATACTTTTGGTAATATAAGTGCCGTGCTTCATGTGAGCAGATAACAAAACTTAGATGGTCATGGGCAGATGAGCGTGCTCTGGGGTTTGTGGTCAGGGCTAAGAGGGCTTCCAGGAAATGGACAAAGAACTTTTTCAGAGTACAAATACTATATAGATTTGAGCAAAATTTAAGTCTTATGTGACAGTGTCACCTAAACTACCTACCTTCTATTTGCCTGTAAGTGTCAAAAGCACCAGGTTCCACAGTAGTAGTGTTCCTTCATACAGCTCATATACTCGCCCCTTAAGATTTTGGTACTCCATGATCTGAGACCTAAGTTGTCATATCCGTTCCATCATGACAAAAATCGGAGGCAGGCTCCTTCCAGTACTAGAAATACTCAGACTGCTCACTGTGTGCACCCCTGTGACAGCAAGAGGTCTGGAGTGTGGTGTGAGAACCAGAGCTGCTGTGCTGTGGAGCAGAAGCTGTCAGGCAGCCTCCATGGAGGGTCCACAGACCACAGCTGTTCCTGATGGAGCCCAGTCTCGGTAATGAGAGCCAAGGGGTCCTTCTTTGTCCACCAGCTGCCTGACAGCTTCTCTCCCTTTACTCAATTAGAATTGCTGGACAGCTTCTCTCCCTTTACTCAATTAGAATTGCTGGACAAAGTTACAAAGAAGAAAATTGTGTCCCTCAACTAGCCCTATATATAAAATTTTAAGGAATCCAGAAGCTGAGAAATGTTTAAAATGGGTCAACACCTAAGTTCCTCTAGGTTCTTCTGCCTGGTTCACAATGTGTCACATCAAGTGAGCCCTATTGCTGAGTGCGGATGTGTAGGGGACCGGGAGGCTGAGATGTGGGGGAATGAGACAGAAATGACAGCAGCACAGGCTGCTAGTCAGGCCAAGGGCAAAGAGCAACAGAAAAGAAAGCTCTTGAACTGAAATCCTGAAGCAGAAGGATGCGAAAGCTGCAAGTTAGGACACATTTAAAGTTACAGCAAAAGGCAGTGAGGCAGACTGGTGTTTATGCCAACAGAAATCCAAAGGAGAGCCAGTGCTGTGAGGGAGAAGCCTCCACTGGCTTCTGCTGTGGCAGATCTGACTTCCCTGGCGACAGGCCCCCGCTCACTCCAGCCCTTTAAACTGGGTCCACTGCCGGCTTTTCAATCTCTACAGCCTGTGAGCTCCTCTGGAACTCAAGGCCATCACCAGCAACTCTTGATCCCCGTCCTTTGCTCTGAAAGTTTTCTTTACCTTCCTGCTGCTAATCTCACTGGCTCCCAAGGAAATCAAGTCACAGCTGGTTTTTTCTCCCATGACCCTAGTACACCTGGGTCTGGAGATCTGGTAGGTGCTGTCTGCTTCACTGCCACTTTCAGAATCTCACATCTTCAGATTGTGTCACCCGCTAACCTTTTCCTAGTCCTGATTCGTTTGTTGAAGATTTTAGCTCCTAAGTGAGTATTACCAACACTTAATGTCAATCTGCTATTTTAATTCCTGGTGATTTTTTTTTTTTTCCCCTTGTCTTTTTGAGACAGGATCTTGCTGTGCAGTTCAGGCTGGCCTTGAACTCATGGTGACCTTCCTGCCTCAATCTCCCAAAACCACACCCAGCTGATTCCTGTGATTTTTAATATTCATGTAGATAGACATCCAGCTGATTCCTGTGATTTTTAATATTCATGTAGATAGACATAATTCTAATACCCTGATCTTAGTTCCTCCCCTACAATAAACTCTATACTCCATCTGGCCTGCTGCACTCTCGCCATGATGCTTGCTACTCCCAATAACTGCAGTGACACCATAATCCCTCTCCCACTGTGGCCTTGGATCTCTGCAGCTCATTCCATTATCCTGGTTGAGTCCTCCTCTCACCATTCCTCCCATATCAGCTTAAATTTCATCATCAAACATCCCACAGTCCCACTCTTGTGTCATCATTCATGGTTAAATTGCACCCTAGACACAACCCTCAGCTTATTCTGTAGCCACCCTGTAGGTTAATGCAGCTGGAGGAAAACATTTAGGTGACCTGATTCATGAACACAGATCTCAAGTGAGCCTGTAATGCTGCTTGGCAGTCATGTGACAACAGCCTGGTCCATTTCCTTTTCCACTGCCCTGCAGAGACAATGCCCACAGAAGGCCTTGGGCTGCTTCGGGGCCACAGTGGTAGAGCTGCATAGTTGCATAGTCCTCGAGGGTGTCTGAGCCTGAAGTACCAAGCTCTATCCTAAGAGCTCTTCCACTCCCATCCTCTTTCCCCAGCATCTCTCGGGGGGCCTACCTGCCTCTTTCACGGAGGAGTCACGGAAGCCACCAGAAAATTACTCCTTGATGCTTCCAATCACACAGACCTGCCCACAAGCATCCCTCCCATGAACCCTGATCTCCCCCGTTATAAAATGTTCCAGCTACTCTGCTCAGTCTCTGTAAACACCAGATCCTCCCTCTGACCCAGGCAAGGACAGCGCTCCCTTAATTCACCCTCTTTATCATTTTTTGCTAACAGATCATTCCCAGTGATTGCCTTCTCTCTCTAAAAAGTTTTAAACGTCTCAGGACTGCAGTTCCTCTTCCTTCTCACCCCATTCTTCTATTCTCTGGCAGATTTCTACATTCTCTCATTTATAAATCCTCTGAAACCTCTTGCAGTCAGAGTTTGTTCTCACATTGCAGAAATGTTTTCTCAAGATTACTAGTGTCTTCTTTATTGCTAAGTCCAACTATTGGTACTCAGTCTGCGCATGGAAAAAGTGGGTCACTTCCTCCTCTTTCAAACACTGCATCTGGCTCCAAGGACTCCACACTCACAACATCATGCCTCCAGCAGCCTTTCCCTATTGGTCTGCTTGGCTGATGACTTCTCATCTCCCTATCCAGAGCTGTTTCTCCAACTGTTGTGATGGAGGCTTGCTCTGCGATTCAGGCTGCCTTTGAACTCACTATATACCCCAAATTGGCCTCAAATGCATGAAAATTCTCCTGTCTCAGCCTCCCAAATGCTGGAATTATAGGTGTGCATCACCACACCTGGCTTGTTTAACTCTTAACATCTACATCCAACTGGCTGCCTTTTACTCCAGGTAGATATTTAATAAACAATTTAAACATATGTCCTGTGCTGGAATTCCATGTTCCTCCACCTAAATCTGTACTACCCAATCTTCCCAGCTCAATGACAACTCTATCATCCTGCCTATTAAGGCTAAAAAGCTTGGTGTGAGCCTTGACACTCTCTGATGCCAGATCTGATCCACAAGCAAATCCTATTGGTATTTCTTACCTCTACTGCTATTATAAACCAAGAGACTCCTCTCCAGCCAGTAAGTGGAGCATCCTTTTAACTAGTCTCCCAATTTAATCCATTCTTAGTGTAGTGACCACAGTGATTTTGTCAAAACATGGGAAAGACCATGTTGCTCCTCTGCTCAAAATGCTCTGAAAGAACTTTATCTCACATATACAAAAAGCCAAAACCCTATAAGGCATTGTATGGCCTGCTATCCAGCCTCCACCCCAAATTCTCTGACCTTGTCTCTTCCTCATGTCCTTCTAGATAACTTCTTTATTGCTCCTGCATTGGGACTCCTGCATGTACAGCTCTTTCTGGAACATTCTTCCCCACTACTTCTCTCTTTACTATGTTCCGTACAGCCTTCTTGGTGAGGGTTTCCTAATTTCCCTGTTTAAAACTGTAACTCTAGTCCTTGGTGTATCTGCTTTTTATCATCTGATAAATGTCACACTTCAGTCTTATTAGAATAGACTGTATCTCAGCTAGACCATAAGCATAAAGGAGGATGGTCTCTTTGATTGACTGCCAGTGCTAGGAACATGGTTGGCCCATATTAAATACCACAATAAATATCTGAATGAATCAAGTAGAGGAGCTGGGAGTATTCTTTTGGCCCTATAATAGGAACCATTTGATTTAAAGAGACTATGTATATGTGAATATGATTCTCTAGTATCTTTGCCTTCAGTAAGGAGGTCATTTTTCTTAGTATGTTGCCTGGATGCTTCACTAATGTGTCAGGAAGTAACTAAAGGAAAACTGAAGGGCAAGCAGGCAAACAGTACAGAAGTCCCTTTGTGTGGCCTGGTATTTGGCCCAGGAAAGCTGAGAGGGCAACGCAGCCAGAAAGCCTTAATGTTACTTGAGATCAATATCTCCTCGACTTATGCTTGGGTCTCACCTTCCTTAGTGATGGCATCTGCAGTCTCTTTGGCTTTGTCTTTCAGGTCCTTTACCACACTGTCTACCTGGGATTCGTGCTTCAGGAAGAACGGACGGATGATGCGCCTGTAGAGCAGCTCAGCCCCATTGGAAGGACTTGGGGCCATACACCACAGCAGGAAGCCGCACTGCAGGGAGAACAGATTGGTGAGTGGGGTGCATGCTGGGCCAGGGAGGGGCAGCTATCTGATGGCAGCTTCACCAGTGTTTTGTGCAGGCTAATGGGACATGGACAGAAACATGCCTAGTAATAAGCTAGGAAGGAAAAGCTGACAGTGACACAGAAAGATGAAGCATGCTAGGTCAAGCAGCTTTTTAGTTTATAGTGATGAGAGGCATCAGACAAACACCAACTCCCAAGATAGCTTATACAATGATATTAATAAACACAAGACAAATATTCAAGATTAAAATTCCTAAGCTTATACAAGACTGTATGTATTTCAAAGAAATTTATGTCTGTAATTTTATAATTTAATATAAAATTTTTATATGGAAATTTTTTATAGTACAGATTTAAAACAACTAAAATCTATAATTATAAACTTTAATACTTCCATCAGAATCTGATATCAATAAAAAAGAATCTGATATCAAACTTTAAATGAGAAAGAATATAAAATAGAAGTGAAAAATCTTTTTTTTTTTTTTTTTTTAATATACAACATTCAACTTTACTGATCACAGAAGAAAGCAGAGGGAGAACTGCTAAGCTGGGCTGAGCCACCTTTCTAAGCAGCCTCTTGATCTCTGGGAGGGTTCCCAGGCCAGCTCACTTGTGGGAAATGAAAACTCTTGATCTAAAGATATAAACATTTCTCTAGCTAACAAACAAGTCATATATATACACATACATACATTTATTTATTTATTTATTTATTTGCCACCAAGGAAGGGTTTCACTGTTACCCAGACTGGCCTCAAACTCCTGGGCCCACGGGATCATCTTGCCTCAGACTCCTGAGTAGGTGAGATCACAGGCATGTTCTATGGTGGCTAGCTACAAACAGGGACCCTAAGAGTTAGGATAAAAGATGGGTTCAGAGACACTGGTATCCTGTTCCACCCCATAGTAGCTCTGCAAACCTGTGTAAGTTACTTAACCACTTTTCCTATGTTTTGTCTTCTATAAAACAGGCACTATTTGAAATTTAACAATCTACCACTTATAATTTTATAAAATAATAAGCATCTGGAATATTTATTAGCATAGTAAAGGCTTTATGTCTACTGCAAGAATACTGTGTCTTCTACCAACATTCACAGATAGTAACAGGCTAACTTACTAGCTTTTATGTAGACTAAAAGTGAATTCTAGACCCAACAATATTTGTAACTCTTTTACCACCTGAAATGAAATCCAACGTAATGACATATAAATACTCCTAAGCAGAATTAGTGACTGTAACAGCTATAGCACAAACCCCTGGTTATCGTGTCCATTCTCATGTGCTTTCCTCTTCCATTAAGGCTAGAATTGCTGTTCTCCAGCCTAAGTCGCAGGCTCCTGAGCTCACAGAGATGGAAGAGGCCCCGAAAAGAAAAGGGGAGGCGCGGCAGCCCGGTGTTAGCAAGATGTCCCGGACCACAGACGAGACCGTCGAGGAGGTGCTGCAGCAGCTCTCCCGGAGGATCTGTTTGCCGCCCAACCCAAAACTGCAGAAGACTACAGAGAGCACCGATGTTATGCTTCAGAAGATTCTCGAGACAGTTGAAGATAATAAGAGGCGCATTAAAGGCATCGAGATTAAAGTGGAAAGCCTGCTAGCTTCATCTAAGCCTACAAAGCCACCTCCGCGGCTCGATTTTCTGTCACTGATGACATCGAGGCTGGCACCTGCAGCCAGCCATTTGCCACAGCCCACACAAGCAGCTCCATCGCGTCCTGTTGGCGTGTCTGGCCTACCGCCAACTCGCAAGTCTTCCTGATCTGAAAAGCCATTGACCAGGTCATCTGCTGCAGCAAACAGAAGCCCTGTCTTTAGGTTCCTGCAGCCTCCACTAGGTTCCTGCAGCCTCCACATAGCCCTCAAACACGGACACCAAAATTGTGCCAAAGCAAAGAAAAAGCTGTGAAAACCCTCTGTGAATCCCAAAAGGTTGAGAAGCGCTGGACTAGAAGAGCTATACGGCCTGCTTTCTTTTGCAGCGCCCTCCACCCCATGCAGGGCACTGCCATTCTCTCCAAGCTATGATTTCAAGCCAGTCTGCCAGTCCCTATTCCCACCCCTCCGTTACTAAGCATAGATCCTAGGTGATGGGATGTTTGGTGTTAGGAAAACAAAGGGTGAGTGTGGCCACAGGAGAGGGCAAGAGAAAGGTAAGACGAGCCTTAAGGGGCCCTTGGGACAGGAGCACAGGAAGACCATGTGTGTGAATAAGCAAATGTGCACATGCCAGCCGCCTTCCCAGTGCCCACCAGGACCTTCTGCCATTAATGGTGCCAAGAAGCCAGTGCCTCCAGCCACCTCCATATGTGTGGGGAGTCCATGCTGACTCTTAGTTTTCCCAGCAACTTGGCTCCAGCCTCTCTGGGTTTGGACAGCAGCAAACTAAGATGCTGCCACTGAGACCTTGTTAGAATGGCACATTTGCTTTAACACAAAATGAGAACAAATGGACTGTTTTTTGTTTTTGTTTCACTGGCTGCACCTTCCTTTCCTCTGCGTAGTGCCAGGTTAAACAGAATGGGTGCTGCAGACCTCCTCCCTGTGAAGACGTCAGCTCTTCACATCCCAGCTCCGTCACACAGGCTATGCTTGCACACGCACGCTCCATCTCGGCAAACATGGGGAAGCACAGGGAAGGCCTGAGGTGCGCTTCTGACAGAACACCAGAACTTCTTGTGGACATTTTAAAGAGCATGAACAGTGCCCAAGCAGACAAAGTCAAACAGGAAGTTTCCCACCACCAACTATATTATAAACTATGTGAGAGCAGTTAAGTGTTTTTAACATCTAACATCCCGATATGTCTACTACATAAATATATATTTTTTGCTATGCTTTATAGGAAATTGGTTGGTAGTTTTTAGTGACATATAACACATTTAAATTTTTCTCATTTACAATAAAGGAGCTGGTACAGTGGTGTGTGCTCAGCTACTTGGGAGACGGGGTCCCTGGAGCCTAGGAGTTTGAGGCCAGTCTGAGCAGCACAGCAAGACCACTTCTCGGAAAGTGGCTCCCAACTGGTGTCCCTCTGCAGAATGCCTGGCTCACAGGAATGGATTATTCAGACAGACGGATGCCCACATCAGAACCACGAGCATCACGGCAAAGTGAAAATGACTCACTGGATTAATAATTGGAAGCAGGAGGGTCTGTTTGTGACTATTTAACTCAACCTAAGGGTTAGTTTCCTCTTTAGGGTGTTAAGAAAGGCACAATTCATTATTTTTGAAGAAAGTACATTAGCAGTATTAGTATATTAGTTACCACGTCCAACCCTGTAAAATATCTATGTAGATGTCAACCCTTTAGCAATCCAGCCATGCTGGTTATATTTTTCTGGATGAGTTAAAGCAAGACTCCCAGACAGGGTCAGGGTCAGCATCTACATCTGTGTACTTTTTCAATGTGGTTACTTTGTAGGCTACATGCCAGACTATTGAGATAGTTAATTATTTAGTAATTATTTAAATTACTGCTTTCTACCTACATCCTTAGACACTTTCCAGTTCTCAAGTGAAATCACTTTCTTACATTAATATTAATAAAGTTAATTATTGTTCAATTCTCAAGGTGATATTCTGCTGCCAGCTTTTACAACCCCCTCTTCTGAGTCTATGTAACTATTCTGCAGCCCAGGAGCACTCTGAGTTAAAGTCGCCCACATAGATGTAGCTGTCCTCTTAATCAAATTGTCCTCAAAGTGCCAGCTGACAATTCTCCCAGGGGTCCCTACAACTTAACCTGCCTGTCAGTGCATGCTTTTTTCTAAATTCTCGTTGACTATTAGTACTGGCACAATGAATCCATAATTCAAAACAGGCCAGACAATTCTGTCTGATTTCAATCTTTTCCCCCGACGTATTTCCAGCGTAGGAATATGTTTGGCACACTGGGGGACTATTCTAGTCAGAACTGTGTTAGAAAAATGTACATATGCCACACTAAATATGCTCTAACAAGATGAGCAGAAACCTTAAGTCCTAGAAAGCATTTTCAAAATAGCTATAAGCATAGTGAGATGCTAAGGACAGTGTTCAAGCCAGGCAAGGTGGCATACACCTGCAGTCTTGGGTACTTAAAAGGCTAAGGCAAGAGGCCTACTCACTCTGAGGAGTTAGTTCAACGCTAGCCGGGAAACAGTGAGACCCCATCTTATCAGGGAACAGGGGACTTGCTCAACCTTGCACA
Organism: Hydrochoerus hydrochaeris; assembly: GCA_004027455.1. Taxonomy (NCBI): domain Eukaryota; kingdom Metazoa; phylum Chordata; class Mammalia; order Rodentia; family Hydrochaeridae; genus Hydrochoerus; species Hydrochoerus hydrochaeris. The sequence continues at coordinate 127,096 of PVLA01005345.1, forward strand.
AATAAAAGCTCAAAAAGAACATACTAGAGGATTTCCCTATCTTTCTGGCCTCCTAAGAAGATGAAAAAAAAAAAAAAAACATTATGCTCTGTGTCAATGGGAGGAAGAGCACAGATGACAATTTAGATCAGTATCCATGCTTACCAGAGTTTAACTTGTTCTAGAAATCCGGAAAATGAGAGCAAACATGAGGTTTAGGGACACTCACTGGAAAATTATAATAGCCAAGATAAATGTCCTAATTGTCTCAATAGGGAAATAGGTAAATTGTAAGACTGAATAGCTATGTCAAAGAAAATCCAGTAACATGGGAAAATACTCTTGCTAACTTAAAGATAAATCACACTGTATGTAGTTTCAAGCACATATGGCTAAGGTAGTAGTTACATGTTTCTGTGTATCTTTAAAGACACAGACCCATATATTTGCACAGAAAAAGACTACAGATGTTCACCATAGTAGGATGACAAATGTTATTTTCTTCCCTAACACATGCCCCCATATCAGCAAGGGCTTTATTTCAGTCATCAAAGCATTCCCTAAACCTAGAACAGAATCTGGCACATACAGGTCTAAAACTGTTAAATTTATATATGTTTGTTTCATTAATCAGAAGAAAGGTTTTTAAATGTATTTTCCAATACTACTGCTTAAGGACAGACCTCAAGGCAAAGCTTAGGACATGAGTGAACCAGTCTCCAGCTAAATATGTGTATTATCTCAAACATGTTTAGATGCTTGGCCATTGATTTCTCTTATTTTCCTCAATTCTACAGGCCACTTTATAAAAATGAAAAAGAAAAGCAGTATCTGTGACAGTTAATCTTGATGTCCACTCCTTCCGTAAATATGACTGGGCTGTGGGGCACTCATCAATGAACTGGCCCACAGATGCTCACAGCCTCGGTTGCTGGAGATGCGCTTGGAGGGTGCATCTCACACCAGTGTCGGCCCCTGCTCAGCTTCCTGGCCATCGTAAACAAGCTGCGTAGTGCCACCATACCATCTTGCCTTGTTCCTGCCTTGGCATCAGCCAAGTTAAACCTCTTCTCCTCAAGCTGTGGGTGTCAGGCATTATGCCCCAGCAATAAGAAAGCTGACTAATATAACCATAGTTCTGTAAAAGACAAACTAAGCTTGCAGCTTTCTTACACAGTCTCATACAATCATTACGTGATTACCACATGGCACAGGTAAGATCTACAGTAGTCTTTAAACTGTGAAACTCTCCTAAAACTTCTACAGCCTCTGCAGTTCAGAGACTTGTTCTCAGTTGGTTCACTGGAGTCACTCACAAGCCCTAATTCAGGAAGAAAGCACTTTGATGGCCAGCATCAATTTTTAATTCATTCAAGTAATTTATTTGGAACACACAGTAAATTCACTCACTGACACTATGATGCTGTGAAGCTGCAGACTTCTAATAAACATATCCATTTACTCTTATTAGGAAAGTGAATTTGCTGCAAAGCAATTTTTAAAATGTCCTTCCAAACCAAACAATTCAGTGACTGTCTCATTCTTGGATCTTTCCCTATCTGTGGCCTCATTAACAGAAGTGACCAGGAGGAGGACAGAAGTCAGGTTGCTCATGTTTCAGAAGTTTAGGTCAAAAACTGGCAGAAGCAGTTCTGCTGATGGGATACTACTTACTACAGAGAGCAGGTGGGCCCAGGACAGCAGCCAAGTGCTTTCCATTAGACACTGCACTGTGAGGTCAGTGCCATTAGATGGATCCTGACAAGGGATTCAAAGTTATCTGATTTTTAAAATCTTACATTCAAAGATTATAAAATATTTTATAAATGCAAAAAGTCTTTGAATAACAAAACACCAAAAAAATCCAACAATCTTTGAAATCTGAAATCTTCCCACAGATCCATCTTCTTATCTGTTTTAAAAGGAAAATCAACTGTGTTAAAAGGCACTCTGTGGTAATGAAAGCAATCTGTACTGAACATGTTTTCTTCTAATTTTTAAAGATTTAATTTACCTCATCTTTTTAAACAAATAGTGTTACTATTTGTGATGTATAATTTTTAATAGTTAATTATGTGAAAATTTCTATACACATGGATCTGTTTCATTCTATTTTACTGTATGCATGTACTGTACTAGTCATTTAATCATTCACTTGTTGATGGAACCTTCAATTGTTCCTTTTACTTGTAACAAAAATGTTGCAGTGTCTGTCTCTCTGCTTCCTTTACACACTGAATATTTCCCTAGGACAGGAATATCAGTGTGTTACTTTTCAATTCAACAGAAGTGGTCAAATGGTCCAGTGAAAAGGCTATTCTAACTTATACCCTTACTTATTACCATACCACTACTACTGAAGCTGCTCCCAAGTTGAACATTTTTTTTCTTTTCCTCTCTTCCCTCATTTCAATTTATTTATTTATTTATTTATTTATTTATTTATTTATTTATTTATTTTTGTCTTTTTGAGACAGGGTCTCACTATGCCATTCAAGCAGGCCTTGAGCTCACTTTGTAGCCCAGGCTCATCTCGAACTCGCAACAATCCTCCTGCCTCAGCCTCCCAAGTGCTGGGATTACAGGTGTGAGCCACCGCACCCGACCTTCTTTTCAATTTATATGTGGTGATGTTTTCTCCCTGACATCTTCATTACTAATTCCCCTTTCCAGGTTTCAGAAAAGGTCCTAATTCACAGGAAGTTGTGTGAGGAGCAGAGACCTCTAAATAAACTTAAGAATCACAGGTCCAGGATGACTACAGGACTTAGGGCCCAAGAGAAGGTACACAAATATTCCACCTCCTCGAGACTAGTGGACTTCCCTGTACCCCGCCCCGGGATGGGCATATTATTCCCCCAGAAAAGGCCATGAAAGCCGCCTCACAGAAGCACCCACCATTCACTGTTCAGTGGGCCAGCTTGTTGCTAATAAGCACCTTCTTCTCCCACCAAAGTCACTGGCCCTCTCTCGGTGACAGCAGAGTCGGACCTTCACAGCTACTAGGCACCTCGTGGCCACCTCTCTGTATGCTCAGCAACACTGGGTATCTTCACTCTTTAAAAACCTACCAACATAACAACCAAAACACAGGACTGCACTATTTGAACTCATGTTTCCCAGATCACTAGTGAGATGTTTCTTGGTCACTCATATTGTTTTTCTTTTTTTTTTTTTAAGATTAAAAAAGAGCCAGCTGAGGATTTAGCTCAGTGGTTCAAGCACTTGTCTGGTAAACATGAGGTCCTGAGTTCAATCCCCAGTACAAAAAAAAGAGCCAGGAGGCATGTGGTGGCACATGCCAGTGATCCCCGCACTTGGGAGGCCGAGACAGGAGGATCATCGCAAGTTTGAGACCAGCCTGGGCTACAAAGTGAGCTCAATGCCAGCCTGAACCACATATCGAGATCCTGTCTCAAAAAGACAAAAAAACCCAACAAAACAAAAAATTTTTAAAAAATTTATCAACAACATTATACAAAAAATCTAGGAGCACTGAGTTTCATGAAGTCTCTAGGTATAAGATTAATATACAAAATTTATCCATTTTTTTATATTGTTATCAAATAAGAAAATAATTTTTAAAAGACATCATGTATAATGGCATCAAAGAATGTCAAGAGTCTAGGAATAACTACTATGTAATTTGGTACTATTTCCTAAAACACACTTTCAATGTAACTTTTCACACTGCAATTCCATTCATTCACGTCTGAGACTCCTTTACATCTTTATACTGGCAATGCATGTAATAAATTCACAGCACTGAGCCAAGTGTGGTGGTTCATGCCTATAATCCCAGCACTAGGGAGGCTGAGGCAGGAGGATTGCTATGACTTCAAGGCCAGCCTGGACTACAGAGCAAGACCCTGTCTCAAAAACAAAAAAACACAGCACTGTACTCCACTGCACGAGCCTGGGTACAACCCCAAAGCCCACTGCAGGGAACGTCATTAGGATGATAAATCAAGATGTCTACAGCAGTCATGGTGATATGCGACGACAAGAAGGAAAAGCGTTATTCCAAACAACACAGCACCATTTTAATGAAGTTAAAAGCTCAATATCATCAGTTCCTCCATCAACAACTTTTGATCTGAGTTCATCGATTTCTTCCTCCAATTCTCTATCTGTGGTTTGGTGACCTTATTGAGACCTTCCTTGGGCAGGGTTCCCACCTTGGCTCTCACGGTGCCAGAGTGGCTGGCACGGCCCCATCCTGGGCAGGGTGCTCCATCCCTGGGGCACAGCGGCCACCACCCTGCACTTCCATCCCTATTTCTCCTTTTCTGTGAAATATCTATACAGTACTCTGCCCATTTTCTTTTTACTTGGGAAAATGTCTACATATTCAGGGTATTAGTTTCTTCTTTGGTATGAATGTTGTGAATATATTTTCTTGGTCTGGCATTTTAACTTTGTTTATGTTGCCCATTATTACACAGAAATTTAATTTGGCTAAAATTTTAGCCAAATTTATCAAATCTTTGTTCTTTGTGTCACTTGTATTTTTCTTACTTCTATACCTTAAAATTAAAAACTTTCTCATTTATTTTTTTCTAAATCAAAGCTTTGGGCACAGAAGTATTTGCTGATCCTGGAAGGTACTAAAACAGCTAGGGACTAGTTACTGCCCTCACCCCCAGCCCCTGCTGCAAGCTGCCATCAAGTGTGTGAATTACAACCCAAGAGAAGGAGGGCAAAGCCCAGGCCTGAGGACCTGGGGGCTGGGGGAGAGTTATTAACCGGTTCCTCTGCAGCCCAGTGCTGTTGCACTCTGAGCTGGAGGCTCATCCACCCACTATCCAAACTGAATGCCTAAGACCAGCACAGCTGGGGTGCGGCCTTCCACTCCACAGCCTGGCATAGTGTCTGAAACTCCTCGCAGAAAACAAGTTTGCAGGCCAAAATAGTAAGATTTGATGAGTACAATCATTGTAGAAGAAAAACAACATAATCAACTACAGATTCTGAGAGCAGTAAAAATATTAGAACAGACTGACCAAGACCTTTAATCTATTCTAACAGATTAATAACCATATTTAAGAGAAAGTACACAAACATGCAGGATATATAGGAAAAACGGAAATAGGGTGTATGCTACAAATGTTTGACTATATAACAATTATTAGTTGCAAAGGAAAGAAAAAGAACCCTACAGCAGGGGTGGTGGCAGATGGCTATAATCCCAGGACTCTGGAGGCTGAGGCAGGGGAAGGGCTGTGAGTCTGAGGTCAGCCTAGACTACATAGCAAGACCTTGTCACAAACAAACAAACAAGCAAACAAACAAATGACATGTATACTACAGTCAAAATGAAGAGCATTTTCAAAGTCAGTTTACTAAGCAGTGAGTATTTAAAAGTACATGCATTAGGAGGATATGGACACAGAGAGGCTGCATATATGTGGCAAGGACAAGGGGGAGAAAAGAGGCAAATCATATCTTTCAGCGGGAATCACAAGCTAATGCACAAAATACAAAAAAAAGTCACCAAGCCTAGCATATTGTTCAGAGACATAAAGTAAATGACAAATTGCCATAAATGAAGTAACAGAGTGGTTGTTTTTAAGGAAAGTGCAGACCTGATGTAAAACCTTACAGAACTACTGCACCTTTAAACTATGCCATGTGTAGCCTTTACTAAAATAAACACTAATAAAAGGAAAGGAAAGAAGAGGACTTGGACTCCTATGGGCTGGGCACAGCACACCATCCAGCTTGTTCAGATCAGAGCCTGAGGATTGAGGTATCAGTGACATCATAGCAGCTACCCAGAAGCAGGGCTCTGCTGATGAATCGTCACCTGACAGAGCACCTTGGGGCAGTGCAACCCCATTTGTGAAAAGAACCACTCCATCCATTAAGCGCTGGGAACTTCTTCATTCTCAACTCTGGAATTAGTCTGAAGTCCACTATTAGTTTCATTATGAGTAAGTTTCAACTTCCCATCACTTTCCCCCAGCTCCTGGGAACTCAGATTGTTCCTGCTGACCCTGACTCTGTACTTGTCAAAGTCACTATACTGACTTTCTCAGAGAGCTAACTGCACATCTTCCTTCTGCAAACCTATGCAAGAAATCATGCCTGCTCACCACTGTGAGTAATTGATGATCTGCTGATCTTTTTTTTTTTGGTACTGGGGATCCAACTCACCATCTCGCGCTTGCCAGGAAAGCACTTACGCCTGACCTGCTGACATTTACAATACTTCCACATCAAAGTACACAGCACTGCATACAGACAGACCCTGACAAACACAGCAATATTTAGGTTATAATTATTTCCAGCTTGAACATTCAAACAGCTTTGGCTATTTTCTAAGACAGTATACAGAGAAATTTAGACACTGGATCCTGTCTTATTTATAATCTGAGACAGCATCAATCATGTCCAACACTAAAACATCTGTTCCTACACACAGGTCCTGAGCTGGAGTTTTAATGATACAGAGCAAAGCAAACACAAATATATGTAAAGTGGAAGGTAACAGCAGCTAGAAGTTGACATACCTTCAGCATGTAGTAGAAGGGAAACCATGACAGAAAGAGATCAGAGAAGAACTCGGCAATGCTGAACACGCCATACACTACCCAGTAGGTCAGCCACTGAGTGTCATCTTCTTTGTTGGGACTTTCTATGGCTTTCATTCTGGAAGAAAATACAAAAGAAAACACATAATTTAGGAAGATCTCAATGAACATTTTCAACATACTTTTACAGCCTGCTCTCCAACACCATGGGGAAACCCAGGCAAATGTACACAGCACCCATAAAAGAAGAGTACCAACATGAAGATGCAATGTGGGAAGAGCAGAATGAGTGATGTCATTACTTGCCCGGCCTTCTAGCCATCAGAAAAACTAGCCCAAGCTATGGATCTGCAGCCTGTAGAGCCTCCACCCCAGCTCTGCCGTGCGACCAGTGAGAAAACTCTAACAATCCCACTCCGCTGGCGAGTACTCAGGAGGAACTGAGGATGCAGTGCACATCAGTAACTCAAGTGCAGCATGGGTGGGTGGGAGTGTCTCATAAGGAACTTCTAGAACACAGTTTGGCACTGCGCAAACCCAAATACTGCATAACAAGCACATGCAAACCAACATCTCAGTGTCTGTTTAGTTCAGACCATCCTGTGTGATCCTCAGGCTGTGAGCCCTCCTCCCCTCATCACTTAGTGACACTCCCAACTCCTACTTAGACAAAAGTCATTCTGCAAATAGGTGGAAACAAAGTTTAGATAATCCTTTGCTTCTGAATCACAGAAATTTTCTTTGGTCCTAGAAATCTCTTAATTCTAAACCTGAGGCTGCACAATTCCTTAACCTATCCTAAAATAGATCTGTTATCACAACTCAGCTGGACTAAAAACATAAACTAGAAATATATCTGAACTTTATGGGGCTGAGGTGTAGCTCAGTGGTACAGCACTTGCTTAGCATGTGTGAGGCCTTGGTTTCAATTCCCAGTGCTAAAATTAAAAAAAGAAAGGAAGGAGGGGTTGAAGGAGGAAGGGAGAGAGGGAAAGAGAGAGAACTGAATTTTATTTAGACTAAAAGACACATTAACTGCAGTAAAAGTAGCTCCCCAAAGAGGCAGGTTGCTGAATCATGCTGAGTCATCTACTGAGAAAGCCTTGGAGGGGTCAACAGAATGAGCCATGTGTGCATGTGTACCTTTCAGACGTGTGTTTTAAGAAAATAACCAAAGAGAGAACTAGCCAAAGGGGGAATAGTTAGAGCTGAACAAGATGGCTGCTAATGACATATGGAAGACACAGAAAGGCAGACATGATGAAGTAAATGCTGCTTTGATCTTCAAGACTAGGCCAAAGATTTCACTTTAAGAACAAAGAATCAAGGGCCTGGGGATTTAGCTCAGTGGCCTAACCGCCTGCCTTGCAAGCGTGAGGTCAAGTTCGATCCCTGGTACCAAAAAAAAAAAAAAAAGTTGAAAAGATTTGCCAGGGATTTAGCTCAGTGGCCTAAGTGCCTGCCTGGCAAGCACAAGGTTGTGAGTTCGATCCCCAGTATAAAAGAAAGGAAAAAAAAGAACAAAGAATCATATGAAATAAATTTAACAATGATAGTAGAATAATGGCTTATAACATGTGAATCAAGTTTGTCTTAGCTACCAATAAGATGAATTCAAAACTTTCCATGTAAACACACTAGAGCACTACTCAGTGACACCAGGAATAAAAGACTCAAAATCAAGCATACACATTAATCCTAACTTTGTAGTTAACTAAGGCAGACAGAAGCTAGCGAATGTAACAGGAAGACAAAGGCAAACTTTTAGCAAGCATGTTAACACAAGAATGAACATAGTACAGCCTTTATATGTAAAACTTTTTCCTTCTGTGCTTTAATTTAGTACAGCTGCATCTATTTAAAGTAAATTCATTCTTTGTTCTTTGTTTTTTTTTTTTTTTTTTTGAAACAGGGTCTATTACTTCACGTTGGCCTTGAACTCACTGTGTTAGTCTAGGCTGGCCTTGAACTCACTGCAATCCTCCTGCCTCAGCCTCCTGAGTGCTGGGATTACAGGTGTATACCACTATACCTGGTGAGGTAGGTTCTTTAAACTATTAGTACAATTAAAATTCCTCACACTTTCATCCTGGGCAGAAAGGATACATAGTTATATTTCATTTAAAGTTCCCCCCCGTTTTTTTTTTTTTTTTGCACAGAGTAGGAGTGTACTGGGGATTAAGCCTTCACACTGAGCTTCAGCTCCAGCCTGCCCATTTACTTCTTCGTTTATTTAATGTTGAGCAAAGTCTCATTAAGTCATTAAGTTGCCCAAACTGGGCTCAAACTTACAATCTTGCCTCAGTCTCCCAGAAGGCAGTGATTGCAGGTATGGGGCTCTATGCCCAGCTTCACTTAAGATCTAAAGACATTCCATAACTAAACGAACTATCAACAAATAAGAAAATTGAAAAGTTTCCATGTTAATATACTGGAGTACTAAACAGTAACACTAAAAAGTAGAAATAAAAGAACTTAAAATCGCACTCAGGAGGCTAAGGCAGGATGACTGCTGCAAGTTTGAGGCCAGCCTAGGCTGCACAGTGAGTTCGAGGCCAGTCTGGACTACAAAGCAAAACAAAACAAGATCCGTGTGTCCCTGGGCTAGAGAGCAGGATGTTTGGCTTCTAAACTGGAGCATTCCTTGTAACAAGGAAAAGAATGGTGACCGCTCAGTGTGGAAGCCACAGCAGGTTTAAAAATGGGTGGTGTTGAGAAAGGCAAGAAGGTTTTTGTACAGAAGTATGACCAGTGCCACACTGTTGAGAAGGGAGGCAAGCACAAAACTGGGGCCAAATCTCCATGGTCTGTTTGGGAGGAAGACAGGTCAGGCTGCTGATTTTCTTAGGCAGAAGCCAACAAGAACAAAAGCATCACCTGGGGAAGGGATACACTGATGGAGTATCCCTTGGAGAATCCCAAGAAGTACATCCCTGGAAAAAATGATCTCTGGCATCAAGAAGAGAGAAAGGGCAGGCTCAACGACTTACCTCAAAGAGGCTACTAATGAGTAACAGTCACTGCCTTATTTATTACAGAACAGAAATGTTTCATGGATTTTTCATGTGTACCATAATTTAATAGATCTCATACACCAGAATTCACGAGTGGCTGACAGAATATTTTTGGACACTCCTGATTTAAGTAAAATTGGCTTGTAATTACATGGATTTTTTTTTCAAGTTTTGATAGTAATTCTAATTCAATAAATACTATCACTGTTTTCCCTTCCTAAATACATGGTTGGACTTGATTAGTAATGTTTGACTCTTCACAAAGATTGAGACTGTCCTCTCAAAACATACCAAAGGGTGGTTTTATATTTAGATTTATATAACTGGTTAAATACCAGGGAAATCCTTCATTATCTCAAAACCAAACAAGACTCCCTGTTTCAATGTGTGTTTATTAGCCTGTTAAAGGGCGTGACTGAAGACAAGGAAGCAACATCTGTATTTTTTAATTATGCCAATTTAATTAGAATTCCCTGTATCTAAAAGGTGCTGCCTTTTACTTACTAAATGGCATTTTAGCATGGTGTATGTATAATACCAAATAAAGAATATTTAACATTTCTCACATTTTATAGTTAATGAGTTTTATTTTGGCATATGGCATATTTGTGGATCCATATGACACACTTAATCATTTTCCCCCATTCTCTCTCTTTTTAGTTTGACCTCCTCCCTCCCTCCTACCTCTTCTCAAATCACCTCTCTTCTACTTTCATGTCATATCTCTTTAAAAAATTTTTAATACAATTTCTCACATTATTGAAGCATTTTAACTATTGTTTTAACTTAAAATAGTTCTATGTTGATTTTGTTTTAGGGGAAGCTGGGAAGATGGCAGATCAATAAGTAGCAAAGTAAAGAGCTTCTCTGACAGTAACAGCTCAAATGCTGGAATAAAGCATCCTGGAGAAGACCAGATGAAAGGAGATGGATCCTCTTGACCCAGGAAGAAACTAAAGGAAAAAAGAAAGAAAGAAAGAAAAGAAAAGAGAAAAACATGGACAGAAGGCTGTAGCCAGATGCGCTCTCACTGGAGCCGGTCCCACAGTGTATGAAATGCCGCTAGAATCTGAAGACACATGGTCCTGGTGAAGTTGGGGGTTGGCAAGCCTGAGGGCCTCAGCAGGAGGATGCGGTCACAGAGGGGAGGAGAACAGCACCAGCTCGGAGATCTGCACCCACTCGCAGTGAGTGTGGGGAACTCAGGCCTCCCATTTTGGGCGATTAGCCAGGCGACATTTTGGAGCCGGCAGGATAAGTCTGGAACCAGAACTGCAGTGGCTTTACTCAGCCACTCCTAGTGCAGAGCAGATTGGTGAGAACTGCTTGGACTGAGTCCCGCCCCTGTGCGCAATCCAATAGCCAAGGACAAGGCCTCCCTGAAGCTACCCCCGACTGGACCCGTCCACATGGCACACACTAATGTGGTGTAGACCCAGTGGTTGACCAGCTCAGAAGGGAGGGGCCAGCCTGCCTCTCCCCTGTTTGTACTTCACTGGTCACCAGCAGACTAGAGAGGGTAGCAATCCCTAGCCAGCATGCTTCAGAGTAATCGTAGCCAATAAAGGAAGTGCCAGGAATCCCCACTACCCACTTGTCTGGAAGAAACCAGAAACATGATGAGGAAGAAACAAACGGAAGTCTCCAGACTCCAACCCAAACAGTACTGGAGAGCTAAACACAGAAGAGATCAGGGTTCCTGCAGTTTCTCAAGAAGCAGCATCTGACATAAAGAAATATCTTCGTGACATTATAAAAGAACTCAAAACAGAAATACTAATACAAGGAAGATATTAAGAAAAATAATAAAAGAAATGCTAAGTACCTCTCAAGAAGACACATATGAAGAATAGAGCATAGAAAAAGGAGAGAAACCTTTGATGAAGAATATAAAAAAAATCTAGAATACATGAAACAGATTCAAAGAGATAACCAGGAAATTAAAAACTCCACTGAAAGCTGGCAAAACTGCTTGAAAGAAACTAAAGATAGACTATCAAACCTTGAAAACAGGTTTGCAATGTGTGATCATGAAAGGAAAGATCTCTTTAAAAATAACAAGGAACCAGGAAGTAACAATACCAAGGCTAGAAGATGACAAGGGGATCCATAACTTAAGAATAAAAAATGTAAGTAAAGAAGCAGGGGAAAATGGAAATGAAATACAAAGGCTATTTACAGAAATAATTAAAGAAAACTTCCCAAGCATAGCAAAAGGAAATGATATTCAGATAACCAAAATAGATCCACACTCAGACATATAATAATCAAGATTCCAGAAATTCAACACAAGAACAGAGTATTAAAAGCTGTCAGAGAAAAGAAATATCACCTATAAGAACAAAGTGGGGGTAGCTTGCCCATCAGCTGCAGACTGGTTGGAACGACATGACAATTTTATACAATGGAGAACTACTCAGCTATAAGAAAGGAAAACCTTGAGGCTCTTGTATGTAAATGGATACAACCTGAGACCAAGCTCAGTGGTAAAAAGGTTCAAAACCACTTAGGTAAATAGTGAGTTGCCTCCCTAATCTAAAAACTAAAGGAGTTAGTGGGATACAAAATGTACACTGTACCCTGTGAAAAAGTGAAAGGGGAGGAACTGCCTAAAAAGAGAAGGCAGAGGACACTGTTAATCTTGTATTATGATTTGAAACCCACATTGTTTTCATCACTCTGTTTAGTTTGGTTATGTTCTCTTCCAGTTTGTCTACTTGTAAGAGATTTGAGGGCACAGACAGCTGTTCCAAAGATAGTAGGATATACTACGGTAACCATTTTTAATTTCCTAGTAATTTAATCTGAGACCCTGTATTGCTTTCACTGTCTTTTTTTGACTGATTTTATTTGAATCTGTTTTGTTTGATCGTTGTCTTGTCTTTACTGATTTTATTCAAATCTGTTATGTTTGATACTGTCAACTCTGAGAGTATAGGCAACTACTCTGAAGACAATAAGATTCACTATGATACCCATTCTGGTTTGACTATTACCCTCTTTTGAAGTCCTATAATGTCTCCAATGTTTTGTTTTTATTGATTTTGTTCTGTACTGCTATGTTCAATTTTATTGTATCTGATGATATGGGCAATTCTATTGAAGATAACAAGAGACATCATGGTAACCACTGGAGATCATTTTCATTGTGGTTTTAAATCATGCACTATGTCCATCCTTTTGTTTTGAATGACCCCATTTTGCTTTTCTTTTTTTCTCATTTGGTTTTATTCTTTTCAAAATAAAAATATATTTTTAAAAAAATGATTGTGGCAGAGGCCCACACTCCCAGCACTCTGGGATACTGAAGTAACACTACAGACTTGAGCCCAGAGTGAGTTTAGCAACTGTGATGCAGTCTCAAAATTAAAAAAAAAAAAAAATGGGAGGGAAGGACATGGTGAGAGAAGAAAAGAGTTCAAAAGTGGGGATTCCCAAATTTATTTACTACAGCCTCAGCACAGACTTCCTTGTTCAACTGTGGGGACACAGGTCATTCTATAGCACTGTACTCTTCCTTACACATCCACAGAATCATATTACAACCATTCTAAGTTTGTAAAAGAATTCAAGATAAACACATTTCAAAAGAGTTATTCACTAAGATTTCAAGTACTTCATCTCCAAGCCTATATTTGCTCTGCTGAAACACCAGCCTCCTTAGTCTTTGCAGGCCCTAGCGAAAGCCTAGAGGCACTCTGGAACTGTCCAGCCATGGTGGTGACAAATGCAAGCACTCTCTCCTCAGGCCTGGGCTTGCTGTCTTTCTCCAGGGCACCTCATCTCCACCACTGACCCTGGAAGACAGCATCTCATAACAGACACTGTGGTCTCTCACAAGCCCAGTTCTCTCTGTGGACCCACACTGTCACATTCTGACTCAAAGTCTGGCCATCTAGGCTCAGAGCTTTGGCTCCCTTGTTCTCTCCTGAACCACTGACCGAGGTCCAGAAACATAGCTTTGCTTCCCCAAGCAGAGAGCAAGAGGCCAGCTGGGCTGGTGACTGCAGAGATGGGGCTGGGTGGAGGAGACAGCCAGCCACTCTATGGGGGCAGTGAGCAGGTTGAAAAGCTCATGCAGTAGAACAGGACTCACAGACATCTCAGAGAGAAACTAGATCTCACTGTACATTTCACAAAGAAGATGAAGGTTAATGAGGAAAGTGATGTCAAAATGAACTTTAGCTCATTAAAAGATTACAAAAGACATGTACAAATTTATGTATTTTGAAAAGGCAATGAAATATTTTAATATCCTGAAGCCTTTAAAAAAGATAACAGAAATATATGTGAAAAGTAAATTATAATTTTGTGATAAAGAAAAAAAAAACAGACAAATGTGAACTGTTCAGGGCAAGAATAGTATCCAGAAAGACACTAAATTTCAAATTGCATAGTTAATCCTATGCACTGAATGACAGAACTTTAAGGTCTTTGCTGTAAACATGTACTTTTTTTTTTTTTTTTAAATAATGAAAGGGCAGAAGAGATTTGTATTTGTCTTGAGACAGACCCGCTACCAAGATTGGCCTTGAACAGATGTCTCATGCTCTGAGTGAATGATTTGGGGATGACAATGCACAATGCAGGCACCATTTTAATCTCTGATTGATGTGCTTTGAAATTTTGTTGTAGTTTTTTTCTTTCTCTTTTTCTATTTATCTTTGAATAAAATGGATTTGAGAAAGCAAAAAAAAAAAAAGACTGGCCTTGAACTTTTGAGCCTCCTTCCTCAGCCTCTTGAGCACTGGGATTACATCACACTTGGCCAAGGGAAATACTCGTTATTTAGAAACCGGGAGGGTCATCAGACTCTTCCTTCTTCTTCCCTTTTCCACATGTATGTGTGGAACTAGAGATGGGACCCAGGGAGTACTGAACAATATTCTTAGCCACACTCATTTTATTTGAGTCAGAGTCTTGCTAAGTTGTGCGGGCTGGCCTAGAACTTGGAATCCTCCTGCTTTAGTTCTCAGAGGACAGAGAGCGGGGATACTGTGTGTGCCACTGAGCCCAGTACACCGAAGTTTCTATGACTAATTCCTCCTGCGAGACTAGTTCCCTCTTTAGGGCTTTGTTAAAAACAAACACTAAAATGAACATCAGACATATTCATTTAATTTCTCTCTTGAGAAAAAAGTTAATGATTTTCTCACAAACAAACTTCTCTAACAATAGTCAGACACAACATGTTGTGTTTTAGCCCTTTAAAAAAGCCTCTAAGCATCAAGCCTACTTACTGCCAGCTACTCAGAAGGCTCAGGCAGGAGTATTCCTTAAACCTAGAAGTTCAAGACCAATGTGGCACAAAATAGTGAGTTCCTAGCTCAGAAAAAAAAAACAAAAAACACATGGGGAGTCATGGCCCATCACATGCATCTGAATTTACTATTTAAACAAACTATCAAGCCAGGCATGGTGTGCATGTCTGTAATCCCAGCACTCAGGAGGCAGAGGCAGGAGGATCACTGCAAGTTGTAGTCTGTAGCCTGGGCTACAAAGTGAGTTCAAGGTCACCCTGAACTGAATAGTGAAACCCTTCCTCAAAACAAAACAATACAAAATAATAAAAAAAAATGGCTAATTACTACAGAACAGCCAGGCCTTCCCTTCCTTTTCTTCTTGGTGCCCATCAAATTTTGTACCATTTCACTACCCTCATCTTGCAGTGTCCATCCTGGCTCCAGCACCTAGCGGTGTTTAACCTTGGGCCCATTACACAGTCTCTCTGGGCTGCAGCTTGTTCACCTATCAAGGAGGATTAAAAACCTTGTGCCACTGATGTAAAGATTAAAGCACTCAGCACATGCAAAGCATGTCAAAACACTGAATGGCACAGAGGAAGCACTCAGTAAGTCCCCCCCAGCAGGTAACAATGATGCTGCAGTAGTAATTTACTATTGGAAACACAGGAAGAGATTAAAAAGAGAAAAGACAGCTTCAGTGCTTCTGCCTAAGTAAAGTTGGTAAAGGGCTTATTACCAGTTAATAAGGCTGAAAGGAGATTAGAGAATTACCTATGGATTTTAATTATACCCCCCCCATCCTAAATGCTCCAAATCTCAACTGCTGTAACAGTAAAGAATTAGCTGAGCTTCCAAAAATCCTGTTTGCATACTAGCAGGGAAAAAAAAATCCAGATACTGGTGAAAACAATTTTCTCTCTCCCCTCCACAAAATAAATAAATAAATAAATAAATAAATAAATAAATAAATAAATAAAAAATAAAAATCACCACACTGACAGAGAACTGGAGCCAACATGCAAGTAACTCACTGGCCAGCAGTCACTGGTATTGCTGATCTTACCCTTGTTAGCCAAGTTCACAGCTTGGCTGCTGTTTCTTGGAAGGACAAGAACCAAGGCTGGCATTAAATCCAGTGTCTTCACAATGAACTGTTACCAGTCAGCCAACTAGGCCTGCTTATCTATCTATCTCTATCTTATTTATCTATGGTCTATTTATGAGGTATAGTCTCACTAAGTCACTTGCCCAGGCTGGGCTCAAACTTGTGATTCTCCTTCCATTCATCCATCTAGCTAGTTAGCTCGCTACCTACCTACCTATCCACTTAGCTCCTATCATCTATTTACGAGGCATGGCTTCACTAAGTCACCTGCTCAGACTGGGCTCAAACTTGCAGTTCTCCCGCTTCAGCTTCCCAGGGTGCAGGATTACAGGCAGGCACTACCACACCTGGCCATGAAGTTCCAGTTTCTCATGTGTAACACAATGGTATTCAAGTTTAAGCTTGCCTAGGGTGCTTGCCTAGCTGGCATTCACAAGCCCTGAGTTCAACCCGCAGCAGAAAAAAGAAAGTTAAAATATTTACAAATACAATAAGTAATGTTATTCAACATATCTAATATTATTATAAATATTATTATACCACTGAAAATTGAAACTAGCTAATAAGTAGATATGGGGAAAATATTTTTATCTTTTAGACATTTGTCATGGTTTCAATTATTCACATCTTCCATCAATCAATCAGTTAAGTTGTATTACTGGGATGGACATTACATTCTCTTAATTATAGCTGTAAATTAAGCATTTGTGACTGCATTAGCTCATACTGAAAGACTTAATGGGTGTTTCAACATCTTCTTTCATATTATTAAATTGGAAAATGTCAGTTTCCCCAGAAAGTACAATTCAGAAGACAAATTCAAAAAATTCATTTAGAAGTTTTGTTTTCATCTTTTTTTGAGACAGAGTCTCACTATGCAGTTCAGGCTGGCCTTGAGCTCACTTTGTAACTCAGGCTGGTCTCAAACTCAAAACAATTCTCCTGCTTCAGCCTCCTGAGTGCTGGGATTACAGGCATGTGCCACCATGCCCAACTCATTTAGAAGTTTTTAAAATTATTTATTCCTACATTCTGAATTCCAAATGAAACACTTAAAAGGTGATTCCTAACAGGCAATCAGACTGTCTGGCTTAGTTATCTTTGCTATAGGTTTTCTTAGCTACTAAAGAAATGAACGAAGTAAACACAACTGTCCGTTCAAACCTTTTTAGCCAAGTGGTGGGTGTGATGTGAATGGCCACTTCCATAGAGAAGTGGTAGTGTGTAGGACCCTGTGCAGAAGGTTAGAACCAGCACAGCTCAAGCACTGACAACCCACCTGACACTGCACCTGACCCCAGCACCAAAGACCTAACTGATTCCCAAGGCCAGAAACAGTTCCTATCCTAACGAGCTCACTAGCACACATGCTAGGGGAGGCTCCCATGAGGAGGGCAACAGGGGCAGGTAACAGAGAAAAGTACATGTCTCAGTGGACACAAACCAAGTAAAAAGCTGGTTTCAACTGAAAAACTGTTAGTCCAATTATGTCTGGTGCTTAGGAACACACACTCCACGCTGCCAAAACAGGAAAACTATTGGTCACATCTCTTTTAACTTCAGAGAAGGAAATTTTATATTGTTTTATTGCTCTTCGAATAAAGATCTTAATATGCTGATTTAAGTACAGAAAAAAAGCCAAGTATGAAGCTGCACACCTGTAATGCAGTCTCTGGGGAGACTGAGGCAGGATGATCACTGTTGAGTTCAGGGCCAGCCTGCACTACTTAGCAAGATCCTCAAGATCTCAAAAAAGAAAAAAAGTAGAGTGCCAGGTATGGTGCACATCTGTAATGCCAGCTCTTAGGAGGCTGAGGCAGGAGTTGCCAGAGGTTTGAGTCCCGCCTAGGCTACAAAGCGAGTTCAAGGCCAGTTTGAGACTCTATCCCAAATCATTCCCCCCCAAAGCAAACAAACAAGACTAGGAACAATGACAAATAAACAAAATATGAAGAGGGGAAAACTGAAAGAAAATACTATTGGGACTTTTTTTTCCCTTAAATCGTTAAAAATCTCAATTACATAAAATTAGAAAACCATGATTAATTCAGTTTTCCTTTGTGTATTTGTAAAATTTGCCGTTATTAATTAAGCACTTACAAAAATGCCTGGTTTTGTGCTGTTTGACATGTCATCTTTCCATATTTTATATATATACATTTTTTTAATAAATGTTAAGTTCCTTGACAAGGTGGTAATACAGTTAGGATTATCAGTTCCATATAAACAAACTTCTGAATATTCATATCCAAGATACTCAGGAACATACTACCTCTGCTGTTTATGGTTCAGAAGTGCCTCAGTTACTACAGGTCACATAAACTTAAGCAATAGAGGGTCTTTAAAGCACTGAATTTACAACTAAACCAACTGAACCCCTCAAGAAGGATTTTAATTTCAACAAGTCAATTATATTACCAGAGACTGACAGTTTCCAAGAAACCAATTCATTTAAAAAAAAAAAAAAAGCCAAGCATGGTGCTGCTTGCCTATAATCCCAGCTTCCCAGGAGGCTGAGGCAGGAGGATTACAAATTCAAGGCCAGCCTAGGTGATTTAGTGAAAGAAGAAGAAAGAAGAAAGAAGAGAAAGAGGAAGAAGAGGAAGAGGAGGAAGAGGAGGAAGAAGAGAAAGAGGAAGAAGAAGAGGAAGAAGAAAGAAGAAGAACAACAACAACAAAGGGGAGCAAGGAGAAGGAGAGAAAGGAGGGGAGGCAGAAAAGAAAAAAAGAAAGGGAAGGACTAGGGATGTAGCTGAGTTCAATGTTCTGTACCAAAAAAGGAACAGGAAGAAATCTGCTTCTGGTCCACAAGCATTGTTTTATTTTTAATGTGAAAATAATGTTTAATCACGAATATTCCAGAATATTTGTGAAGTTTAAATTGAAGAATATGAACCCTAATGTTTATTATCCTTCTTGTTAGAGCAGACACATACAACAACCGCCCACTACTCCCAGCACCACAGTGGTACTTTTAGCTAAACTTCTCAGAAATGGAGTAGGAGGTCCTGAAAACTCAAAAGGGTGCTCCTATTGTCAGTGTTTCCCCTGAGAAAGAAAAAATTATACACTTTAAAAAATAAACACATTTGTTTCTATAGGCTGGAAGAAAACACTTTCCTTTTTCGTAGAAAAAAAGGGGGCTGAAAACTATGAATGAATGATTTGAAGGTCAGCCTTCTTTTTCCACTGTAGAGTATGTATGCTTTAAAAGCAAGACATGCTCAATGGAGCAAGAAAGACTGATGAAAGAGTATGGATCATACACAACTAACTTGCTTTTTCCTGTTTACTAAACAATGCCCTCCCATGCCAAAAAACAAAAACACATGAGGCACCTGGCTGTCAAAATGCTTCTTAAGTATGTAGAAACTAGCCAGATGTGCAGGCACACACTTATACTCCTAGCCCTTGGGAGGCTGAGGCAGGAGGGCTGCAAGCTCAAGTACAGCTTGGGTAAATTAATGAATAAATTAAAATCGTTAATGATTTTAGCAAAATCCTGTCTTAAAATAAAAATAAAAATGGTCAATAATGTAGCTCATTACAAAGGCCCTGTAACATTGCAAGCCCCCAGTAATACCTAGGTAGATAGATTTCTTCTAAGACAAACATATAAAAACAATTTTTAAAAAAAAGACCAATGCTCCTTCGCTTTTTTTTTTTTTTTAGACAGGATCTTGCTGTAAGTTCAGGCTGGGCTTGAGTTCACTATGTAACTCAGGTTGGCCTTAAACTCACAGCAATCTTCCTGCCTCAGCCTCCCAAGGACTGGGATTACATGCATGTGCCACAATGCTTAGCTCCTTCACTTTTAAATACCACATTCTCCTATAGCATGAAATGAGCAACTGAACATACCTACTAAACAGTAAGTTAAATTTACTGGTAAATCATACTGGGACAACTCTGTCAATAAAACCGATGGTTCTATAAATATATCTATCTCAGTATGTTATCAGCAAAGTTTAACTTAAGCTCAAGTGCCTTACCACTTCAATGGGGAATGACCTAAACTGTCCTTTCCTAGTAAAAGAGGCCCCAACAAGAGGTAGACCAGCCATCTAGAGTTACCGTGCACATGTAAGTGATCCCCACTGGCTTGCTCAGCCCGACTATCAGAAGCCACAGGACGTATAGTGGCTGTGTGACAGGGGCTGGTGATAAGCTCAAGGCCCAGGAATCAGCAGAGTGAGCAAGAGCTAGGATGAGCTCAGCACAGCTTTTGGCAGCCCCCACCTACAAGCCAACTGCTACAAAAAGTAATTTCTTTTTTTTTTTTTTTAAATCAGTACTGGGGATCAAACTCACAACCACATGTTTGCAAGGCAGGCACTTATGCCACTAAGCTAAATCCCCAGTCCCTCAAAAAGTAATTTCATTAGCAACTTTGAAACTATTTTAAACTTCTGCCAGAGTAATTCATTATTCCTCAAAATTAATTCATGTTACCCATAGTCACTAAATACTTCAAGATGTTACACTTGTATTAATACTTGTTTTAAATACTGTATGTATGAAAACTTACTTCTCATTCAAAGTTAGTTCTGGGGGATAAAAAAAACTTTGACAAAAGGTAGATGAGGGCAGCTATACAGAAAGACAAACAGACCAAATCTCCAAGACCTTGCATAAAGAGGGACGAAAAGGTCCATAGGAATCTCCTGGAACACAGTACTAGAAATGAGACCCCTTCCTCAACTCTCATAGAGCCCAGAAACTCAAGATGATGAACAATTTAAATCATTCATTGTATTTGCTTCTCAAAACTTCTTTATCTAGAGTGTAAGAGGGAGAAAAGACAAACTGCTGGCTATAATTACTCTATAAAACATCACAAATTGTAAGGCTATTCTACTACTTTTTAATTGTCTCTAGACTTTCATCTTATAGTCTAGTTTGCTGGTGCACCACTGTAATACCAGCATGCAGAAGTCTGAGGCAGGAGGATCATCATGAGTTTAGGACCAGCCTAAGCTATATAGTAAGTTCAGGGCCAGCCTGAGCTAGATGATGAGACCTTCTCTCAAAGAAAAAAAAAGTCCAGCAATATTAATAGTAATACTAAGTGAAAATACAACCAGTACAAAACTGACAAAAGTAAATTTTTTTGTTGTTGTTTTTTGTTTCTGGTACTAGAATCAAACTTAAGGCCTTATGCTTGCCAGGCAGACACTGTGCCACTGAGCTATATTACTGGCCCCAAAAGTTAAATGTTTAGGATTTTAGTGTTACCTCAGGTACAATTTGCAGAATGCCATTGTTTTGTTGGGTTTCTTCTTCTTCTCCTTCTTTCTGGCACTAGGGATTGAACTCAGAGCCTCTGCACTGAGTTACATCCCTACCCTTTTTTTATTTCAAGGACCTCACTAAGTTACTAGGTTGCCCAGTCTGGATTCGAACCCAGATCTTCCTGCTTCAGCTTCCCAGAATGCTGGGATTATAGCACTGGTTCCAATTATATTCTCAATCGAAGTGCATAACCATACAGAAGGTCACACTTACTTGTGCTTCACAATACTGAGAGAAGCCAGTGTAGCCATGCTCTGCTCTACTCTGAAGCATAGTAACAAAAAACACAGAGAAAACTAGCTTAGCAAAAAAAATTTTTTTTCCAAATTCTTGTGTGTGAAAAAGAAGAAAACATAAGAAAGATAATTATAAGTTTTAGGAAAAAATATGAAAACAAACACACCCCTTATTAATGAGTCAAAGAAAAAAGCTACAGATAAACATTCTCCAAGTACAATGGAAGAGGCCGAGTGGCTTCTGCTCATTGGCTGCACGACCTGGTATTTGGCTCACTTTGGTCAGGCCAAGCTGATTTTTTCAGATTCTCTTCTGGATAACAAACCTCTTCAGAGGTTGTCACCACAAACCTTAAATGGGTGGACTATAACTTTCTAACCCATTCCCTAAAATGTCCTCTCACTTTATCTGCCGTGACTCATTAGCTAAGAAGACAGTGTAAAGGCTGGGGATATAGCTCAGTAGCAAAGCACCTGCCTGGAAAGCGTGAGACTGTTAATTCAAGTCCTGGTACCAGAAAAAAAGAAAAAAAAAAGAAGACACTGTAAGCCACTGTTAGCCAAGCATGGTAGTGCACACCAGTAATCCCAGCACTAGGGAGGCAGAAGCAGGAGAATTGCTCTGAATTTGAGGCCTGCCTAAACTGTATAGTAAAACACTGTCTCAAAAAAAAACAAAAAAAAAAAA